>JAYMSF010002078.1:0-10841 GCA_036897335.1 Silene vulgaris
CTTAGGAAAGTTACATAAGATACAAGGAGTACCGGGCAAGGTACGTAAATACGGAAACTGATATCTAATGACTAACAGTTACGTAGAACATAAACATCACCGTTCAAGCCATTTGTTTACCTTTGTTTTGACATAAAGACCAAAAAAAGAGAAGTGAACCAATTATTGGATAACAAATAGACCAAATTGAGTGTGGTTGATCGAGTTGTCCATCAAAGTCATTCCTAAAATAAAAAGATAAACAATTGAACGAAACACACAAAATGAAATAGATAAGCAATTGATCACGACGAAAGTAGATTCTTACAAACTTCTGATTCGAATTAAATGTTTGAATCGAGACAAGAAGTTTGAACAAACTCGTCCATTGTATGTATTACGTACTCCGTATTATGAATGTAATTTTAAGTATTACCCAATATGTGCCTCATGATTAGTATTTTATATTTCTGCGTATGTCATAAATATAAATAGTACAACTGTAGAGACTTACACCACCGGATATCAAGGTTGCTGCAATTCTGCTTGATGCAACTGCCACGACAGATTCACTCTTACTTCGTACGCTAGCACACAAAGAACGTACGCTAGATGAACATCTTCCTGGTTCCGTTGTATGCATAAACAAAGAATACCCCTCCTTTGTTATTTAAAACAGCGTCCATAATTTCATTATACACTGACCTCTATTCATCGGTCATTGAAGATAGTTGCCTCTCATGTTCTTTAGTTAATGACGATCTGTCATAGGACAACACATCCATTAGTTACTAACGTGTTTCGATGATGTGACGTTGAGGAAATATGAGAGAGGCATGCCTTCAAATCGAGTTAGGCTACTCCCATTTATCTAAAGAGATTTTTCGATATCCATAAGTACATAATTTTTTAACTCTTCATCAGTTAGCTCTAAGCCATGTTTAAAAGAAATAGATGCAATATTCTTTCTTTAAAATTATATATTGCATAAGTATATAGAATATACAAATGAGTGAAAACGTAAAAAAAATGACCAATTATTAACAACTTAGTCTAATTAAGCGAGCTAAAATTATAGAATGATATGAAGGACAAACCTTGATTTTTAAGAACATTGTGTTGCCTATGAAGGATATCGTCGGATAGCTAGAACACGTCTTGTTATGTCCCAGACCGTGCTTGACATACACAGAGTACAGTGCCCGGCAATAAAAATATAGAATGATATGAAGGACAAATGTTTTGGCCTTTCTTAAACGAAAATAACCAAAGCCTCTACGACTACAATGGAAGATGACATTCTTGCTCATAGTCTAGTTATTTTAAATCCGTTAAACACCATCAATATTATTTAATTTATAGAATTTGTGTTTTAATAATATATCGATTTTCGGATTTTTTGGTTAATTAGTGTTAATTAGCAAAAATAATTGGTAATTAGCGTTCATTTGAAAATATTTGGGTCTATAGTGTCCACGTCATGACTCTTAAATTTTTCCAATTTGTATATGAAACAGCTAAAAAACTTAGCGGTTTCACTTAGTTTTTTTTTTTATATATGAAAGGCAAAACCGCTAAGAATCTTAGCGGCTTACCATATCAGTAGTGTTATATTGTAGTGTACATCATGCAAGTTGGTGCAAATTTGTTGGAAATGTGTGTAAGCCGCTGAGAACCTCAGCGGCCTTACTTTTATTTTTTTATTTTTTTTAAAATTAAAAAGATACAAATATTTGGACAATGATATTTTGTAAAACCGCTAAGTTTCTTAGCGTTTTGTATAAAAACTGAAAAAAAATGAAAAACAATGACGTGGACAGTTGGACACTATGGACCCAAATAAGTTGAGAGTAACACTAATTCCCTAATTATCTGGCTAATGAACACTCATTAACCAAAAAATTCTTCATTTTTGGTAGGAATGGGATCGCTAGAGAACAAGCAGGGTGGCAGGCGCAACTATTACGTTGACGGAGAATATTCATCATCGTCCAAATAGGTCATCTTTGATGTCTGGTGATCGACGTTCCTAAAGTAAGACGGTTGTTACAGATCTGAGTATGGTGGTATGTTGTATTAAGAACATCTACTATCCAAATAGGCAGCTTTCGTGCGAAGTAAGACATTTGAAGGAAGCTTTTTCTGAGCGATTACAGATAGTCCAATTTTCGTGAAATACCTGCAAAATATAAACAATAGAAAATATATTTTTAATTTGACTAAAAGAAAGGAGTAATACTAAAAATATCAAAAATAATTAATTTGACTAAAAGATAATATAATAAAAATATCAAAACGAGGTTATTTGTTCGTAGTAAATAATGCATAAGTGTAGACTTATATGAGATCAAGGTTTTTCCGGCAACATATATTAATTTCATGAGTTGTCGTCAAGCCTCACAGTTGTTTCCCTGCACGCGTTATTATGGTGTTTTTATTAGCTTTCGCAGGAAATCGATCGTATGGACTAAAGACTTGAGTATATAAATAAAACACAAGCACATACTTATGCGGTTCACTCGCGACAGATAGTCAGTAATTAAGTTTATCTGTAACCGGGCCGAGCTATTAAAAGAAAAAGAATATCCGTAACCAGGCCGAGCTATAAAAAATAGAATATATGTAACCCGTCCCAGCAATTAAAACTTTTCTATGAAGAAATCATGAGTACGAAATAGTATTAGTTAGCAAACACTAGGTTTTAGATAGGAAATTTCATTAGTTATATATAAATTCAACAATAAACTCAAAAAAAGTTTCTAACCACTCATTTTAGTATACCAATATTAAACTTAGAATTTAGAAATAAGATAATTAATTTGGGACAAAATTATGAAAAAAAAAGACCAATAAAATAAATTTGGAATGAATAAAGTACAGAGTAATACTTTATACATTATACACAAAAGAACGTTAAAAGTAGGCCCGTGCATCGCACGGGCATTAAGTCTAGTAAATATTCGAGTAGGAACGTAAGGTCATGTCGGTCCAAGTTAATTTGAATTTCGGGTCAAACTCAAATACTCCGTTCATGTGTCGAGAACCAATTATTCGGGTCAGATCGGGTCAAAATGTAATGTCAATAAGGACTAGCCAAAGACCAAAAATATTAGTCACGTTTAATTTTGTTTATTTATTTATTCCATTGAATAATATTTTCCTATTCATAATCATGGAAAGGATTAAAGTGTCCTAGATTCAGTTGCATTCCTAATCCCAGAAAACTTTTACCATAAAAAAAGATTGCTAATACAACAAAGTTTACACTATAAATACATTAGCTAATATACACATCTTACATATATGAAACATACAGCAATACATGATAGAGAATATGGTAGGAGTATATGAAAATATACATATGATATTATTGTATGGCCTGGTGAAGTTATCGATCAATATGTGGGACGTTTGTCAAGCAAATTGACAAATTTGAACCATGAAAACTCATCATCCCCGTTTCTTTGAAATTTGATTTAAAATTCTTTTCTCCGTTCAAGGTGCTGTCTAAATCAATTTGGAGTTCGAAAAGCTTAACGTTCTCCAAATCTTAAAATTAACGGATAATTTTCCGTCTTGTCTAAATTTGTTTAGGTCCGATTAGAGTTCCTAACAAATTATTTGATATTCGACAAGTCCGAAAAGCTTAACGTTCTTGTTCGAAAATTTCTAGCGAGTCTTAATACTCGTTTATCTTACCAACCTTGCGAAGGCGGAGATGGATAATGAAGACGAAGAAGTCGATGAAGATTGATTTTTCTTATTTTGATTTTATTTTGTGCAAACTCATGGAAATTTTAACAAATTACCATAAGTTTGAGGGAGGATGTTGAGATATTGTCGAGATATCGACATATCTCATTAGAATAATATCTTAGCTATTATTATGGGATAGTGATAATATTATATAATATATTTAGGTTATTTAGTTTCCTTAAGTTGAGGTGTCGGTTTTACTATATAATGATGTATCGTATCGCCATTATCATCACAACTCAATAATACAATTATCATTTATGCATTACTCTCCCTTCTATATTCTTATCATGGTATCAGAGCCTCACGCTCTTGATAATACAATTATCATTTATCTATAACCAAGGGGGCTACTCCTCCTATAGCCAATTGGTTTTAGGATGGAACCTCCCTTGTGTTGTCTACTGGTCCGTCTCTCCTCTGTTCAGGTGTGACCCAACCCGTTGGTGAGTTCTAACAATTTGAAAGTACTCAAGTGAGTACAGAGAACCATAGAAGGGAGAGGGCTGAGAGTATGACAGTCATTAAACAAAAGAAGGATAAAGGTCAATTAACAAAACAAGGATAGAAACAAAAAACAAAAAAAAATCAAACCATAACTATCATGCATAAATGTCGCTTTGGAAAAATCGCAAGCAGCTGGACTCCGATTGCACAAGAATCTTAAAAAGAAAGATTTTAACTTCCGGATAAGAACACCCGCTCTCAAATATATGGAAATCCACAATCACATTCATAAAAACGGTTGAACCCAGCACACACCAAACAAAGACAAGTTACATACACATAACTAGGACAACAGAGCAAATACTAGCGATTGGCAATGTTTTAACATGTTAATCCATGTATCCCATTTATATTGTAATTGACGGGGTCAAACTATGCCAACATAGACCAATATTTTCTCACACAATAATACAATATACCACAGTTACAAGTTTTTAAAATTGATGACATGAAACTAGATCAAGGAGCTTTTCCCCAAATCATTTCATTGTTGGAGGATTTAAATATGCCTTGGAGGAGGGAAAATAGATCCATCAATTTCCCTTATACACTATTTTCTACCAAACAAGGGATTTTGCATTTCTCCCCTCTCCTACCTTCAAAATCTACCAATACAAACAAGCCCTTTATCTCTACATATATTTGAATAAAAATTATGGTCTAAGTTGACATAACTGATCACAAAAGTTGAATGGTGACAATAAAGTTGAGATGGAAATAGTACTTTTTAGTAAGGTTTTTTGAATACCAGCCACCCATATAAAAAGGCAAAGCTTCAGGTGTGGCCTTAGAATTCCAAACGAGGGTTAATCTGCAACTCCGTACAAGATGAATAAGGTCCAAGAATAACGATTCATCGGCAGTGCTCATAAGCCTTTATCTTCCTCTTACAAGCAGGAATGCAACGCCATTGAAATGGCTGGGTTGAGGGAAATAATAGTCCAAACGAAATACATGCATAACAAGCAAACATATCTTATCGATATAACTATAAGGTTCAAATAACTTTGAAGGAAAATAATGAGTCTTCTAACCGGAGACATATACTTCAGTATCTTATGTGAAAGGTACATAAGAACGTTAAATGAAATGGCTGGGTTAAGAGAAATAATCAAACGAAATATATGCGTAATAAGCAAACACATCTTATCGACAAAACTATAAGATTCAACAAGATTAAAGGAAAATAATAAGTCTTCTAGCTGGAGACATATACTTCAGCATTTACGTGAAAGGGACTTAAGAGTTAAGTACACATTGAAAAAAGAAGTGAGGTATCTTTATTCAGGAACCAGCCAAAAAAAAAAGGTGGATGCAGCCAGTCAAGAACTCTAATACTAGGCTTATCTGACTGAAGGCAGACAAAAATGGGTGAAACATGATCATAACCAAAACATGGAAGAATAAATATCCAACCGAAGGTTTTACATCCAGTAAAAACCAACTAATAATGACTAAAAAGACCGAGTTGGGCTCTATATTAGTCAAATTTACCTATTCCCAAAATAAATTTAAAAATTAACTATCAAGGTAAAAATCCTCACATCTCAGAATTCTGAGATATATGGATGAGCGGATGAGCATAAGCATTAAGCAATAAATGTGGACAAACGTCATTCAAGAATTAAGAATTTTCAAGTGCACGAAAAGAATAGCTAGGTTTTACCATAGGAATAGAAGTTCTTGAAGTTGGCTTTATGTGAACATCACCTTCATCAACTTCGCCATCAACAACCACTTCTTCATCCTCATCATCTTCTACAAACAAATCTGGTGGAGTCTCGGAAGTTACAGTAGCATCACCCTTTCCAACATAGCCCCTCTGAGAAAGAATATCCACAACTTTATCTTCCAATGATGCAAGTGCCTTCCTTCTCGGTATTTTGTTCTTTATTTGTAGTGCATGCACTAATTCATCTCCTGCAATTTCCTGCAATCAGGGAAAGGAAGCAAAAGGGTCAAGAAGAAGAGCTACTAGCAATTTTCATCAAATCTTGTAAATTTAACAAACATTATTGCATTTACCACCTAACCCAGCGAAGAGACTTCTACTATATCAGGCTATCAGTAATTCAGAAGATCCCTAGATGATATAATAATGTAATTCAAGAGAATAAACATTAAAGAAACTAAAGAAAATGACAGCAAAGGAAAGAACTATACACTGGACATATTCCATTTGATTAGAAAATATAACCATTATTACCCTACCTTATACTCGTTTTAGTTTAGGTACCTGGTACATAAAAGTATAAAACTATACAAGATACCCTCCTCCTCTCAAAATATATGAAGCTTTAGCTATTATTATTTGTTTCAAAATATGAGATGTCGACTTCTTTTATTTGGGACTTGAAATAAGAGAAAGACACTGGATTATAAGTCGAAACAGAGGGAGTACGCGTAAACTAGATCCAATAAAAAATTGAAGGTTGGTACTTAGCACTTTGCGGTGAAAGATTACTATTTACAAGTCACAAGGGAAAAGGTGACAAATGCCAGGGCTGCCCTCTGATTTTTCCATACAATCTCTTCTAGGAAATTCCAAGTTCCAACCACCAGATTAACACAAAATGAAGATTTTTCAATGAAGATGTCTCTATCCAATTGTATACAAGCTTAATGTTTAACGCCTTAGAATGTCTTTTAATAATAAAAGTGCCACAGTGGATATATGTCACATGGAGCTAAAGAGTCATCTTAGATTAACCATCCTTCTGTTTCTCGGATAGCCGGGAAGACATTTCACTTTGCAGCTCGAGGGAAATTTCGCACAGTGATAAGAACAGTACGATCCAAACTAAGATGGATAAAGTTCCCAAAGGAATAGAATCCAAGGACAGACTTAAAAAGCGTGTATCGGCTGACATGTGATCACCTTGAAGACTTTGCTTATAAATGACTCGTCATATACAGCGCTAAGTCACTAACTCCCCATAAACCCCATCAATTAGCCTCCATAATACATCAACAAGCAATAAAGAAGATGTCACTTGATAATGCATAATATTGACCTTTGACTAAAACATGTATTTGTTTTAACCCCACATACCTCAACATGCCTATAAAGCTTTTGGGGAGGCAATTTTATTGCATCAACCATTTTAGGTTTACCGCACTTTTTCACCAAAGCCTCTACTTCCTTGCAAATCGCCCTCACTGCATTCTGAAATTTTTTATACAGAAGAAAACAATAAGCAATTCAAATTTAAAAATAAAGGTGGAGGTTAAAAAGTAGCAATTCTACCTGTCCAAATTCTACAGCTTCTAGCAACTTCTCCTCCGGCAGAAAATTGCAATAACCCTGCAGCATTTAATGAAGGGATTTTTTTTAAATCACAGTAACTTATATGAGACATCCTCACATAAGACCATCTCATGCAAACTCAACATAGCAAGAACAGTCAAAGTTGTACAGTTAATAAAGTGATGCAATACAAACCTCTATCATCAGTATAGCACTGTCAGTGCCAGCTAGTACCAGGTCCAACTCTGATTTTTCCATCTCCTTGGTTGTAGGGTTTACAACAAAATTCCCATTTATTAATCCGACACGAACACCAGCAATGGGCTTCGTATGTGGTAATTCTGACAAAGCTCTGCATAGCGAGGAATTAACAACGATCTAAAATTTCAACAATGCATTCAGCAACTCTTGAGAACTCATCATTATATGGTTCTAAGATAAAGAAGAACTACACGTACACTGCTATTCCTGCCGCTGTAACTGCCAAAGAATCTGGAAAATGTTGCCCATCATAACTCAAAACCTTGACAGAATCATATTTAGCAATTAGATTTCGGAATATAGTTGCATAAACACGTGAAAAAAAATACCATTTGAAAATGAATCTAGAAGCAAACTAGTGAACTACCAAAATGAAGGATTTCAAATTAACTACTTTTCAAGCTGTATGCTCTCAAAAATTTGAATACTGTTCTCTTGTAGTTCAATACATAACTATGAGCATCAGGACAGACAAAAAAAACCTTATCAGCACAGCCTAAATAGATTTCAACAAGGACTTCTACGCGTATACTATTTGCCTTTTTATGTTTCATGCAATTACTCGATACATGTGCGCCCGTAAGAAAAAATGAATTATTTGACAGAGGCCTCGCTTGATCATTCTTAAAGAACGACAGAGCCACACAGCTGTAGCCCATATATTATTAACCGTTGGAGAGTAAAATCCTCTCTGTTGCCAAAGGAGTGCATACCCAAGACAAGATCTGAGTTTCATGGTAGAAGCCCTTGAGCATAGTGGTTCGCAGAGGCCTATCAATTAATCTACAGATCAAAACCTGAAAGAAAAGAAGTTAATTGTGAGTAACTAAGTGCCAAAGTGAATAGGGAACGAAAATAAATAGAGACGCAAGCTCCTGTTCCCTAATTCCACAACATTCGGGCCTGGGGATTGTATATGTAAAGTAGACAAACTAAAAAAATCTTGGAACAAAATCTGAAACAGAAACTAAAGAGCAGAAGGCACACTGATAGTCAATTAAGATTGAAGCGAAAGACACCACATTCAAACAAGCTAAGTTAGCCATGTATTCTCAAAGTCCCAACTCCCAACATCGTCATCATATAATCTACAAGATCGAGAATGATTTATACAGCGATACATATTAAAAAAACCACTTCTCTCAATCACCACTACGAAGGCCAAGTGGATCTTGTCTACGTGTCCATATTCTAACTAACAATCCATGTAACCATGCCTCCAAACCTTTCCATTAAAAAGTCCACTGCCAAATTATAGGGCCTGGAGTCCAATATCATAAAGCATAACAGAATATAAATAGGCAAAGTAACCAAGTGGTTGCATTATTGGACATGGAAATTCAATGATCAAAAGGCAGAGACTCAGGTGTTGTACCTCATGATCTTTTGTCCTTCCTTCACGCTTGAAAAATCCACCACTGCAAGCAAAAATATACAGTTATAAACCCGGACCAGATAAGTCACACCAAATATACTACACCAGATGACAATAACATTTTTGAATACTCCTTCAAAAGATACGTTTACCACTTGAAGAAAACAAATACAAATGTTACTCCGACACTTCACTTTGGTTGCGTGACACGCGTCCGACAAGACAAGACACTTCGACACTTCATTTTAGACCCAAAAATCAAAAACTTCGCTGAAAATAGCACTATCCAATACTCCGACAATTTCAGACACTTGCAGCCGATTCAGAGTAACATAGCTACATACAGATCACTCAGCTCATTTGAAACTTAGAGGGGCCTCTCAAAGACTGACAAATTAGATTCTGTATATTATGACTACCCAAGACTTGCAAACATATCATCTGTTACATAATGTTTTTCCCAAGATTTGCATACTAAAATTAGTAAAATGTTCACAATTATTATCAAAAAGTCACAAAACAGCCTGACACATCACCAAGAACCATTTTAACCAACTAATAAAAAGTTAACTTTGGATTACAGGCTGAAGTCATGACAAATAACTATACCTAGTCCGACCTGCTGCTGAGAACCGCTCTTGATAATGTACAGAAAGTGGGAAGAAGTCAGACGGCTCACTAGGAATATCAGCCAAGCAAACAGTTGTATAAACAATCTACATGTACAAACAGTAACTTTAGTAGAAAATCCCAGAATCAGCTACAAGGGCAGTATAACAAATATACCGGAAACCGATAAAGCACCCAGGAAATTAAACAGCTCATAAGGATTAAGATAATAGCAAATTAATTTTATACTTCCTCTGTTCCATAGAATAGTTTACATTTGCTCTATACACATATGACAATGCTTGTTTTCTTTTGCTCATCTCTTTATTTACATATTACTGAAAATTATAAAAGTTCGATATTCATAACTTTCCATTTTTCTATGGAGCCAAAGATTCATTACTTTGGTTCCAGATTATGATGGAATAATGCAAAATGGCTCACTAAAGTGACTGAGCTTCTTGTTCCAGAAGTGTATAGAATATTCTCCTCACTTATGAATAGTACTCAAAAAGCAGTCATAAGCAATTCTGTGGAACGGAGGAAGTACTTAATAGAGAACAGGTAAGCACCTATAACATTAAAGAACCTGCTAGTGTAAACATAATTGACAAATGCAGCTACAAGATACTTTAAAACGCAGCTACAAGAACAGGTGGCATTAGAACTTACAGTTTCACCATCAGTCACTGTAACAGAGGCACTAGCTTGTCTGCCAATATGACCGGTTTCGACCAAGATCTGTCAAATTTGCATCAAACTACAAATGGTCAAAGCATTCTCCCTCATTAAGCGACAAATTTGAGTAAATACAGAAAATCTAAATCAAGGAGTCTAGTATCCAGAAGACAATTGAGTATCATAAACTATACATCTGGCTCCAAACAACTGGTCAATCAACAAATTTTTGCAATCTTTTCTCATGGTATTCTTCTAAACTACTACTAGGTACATTCTTAATCCAGTTCCTATAGCAAAGCTTCCACCTTTGTTGTTGTAAGGCACACTTGTAGAAAAGAAGGAACAAAGAAACATGACAGTTGCTAACGTGTATATTCTCCTAGTTCACACAATAAAAATGAAAAGTTATAAAGATAAAGTCAGGTT
>JAYMSF010002079.1:0-10841 GCA_036897335.1 Silene vulgaris
GCAATTTTGGTTGAAAATAAAAAAATTGGGTTGAACTTCACTTTTGTCAAAATTATGAGGTCTAATTACTACATTTGTAATTTATGGGACTTAAGTTCACAATTTGCAAAGTAATCATCACTTTCGCACCATTGATTTATCATTAGTCTATAAATAAATGCTACTTATAGAAGTATATATTTATCAAAATCCAAAAGTGAACCATTGGTTTATCATTAGTCTATAAATGATACTGTAATAAAAGTTTAATCAGATTAACTTTTTGGTGGCATTTTTTCGCTTTGAAATGGGCTAGATGGGTTATTTGGCAAACCGAGTTAAATTGTTCAACGAGTTTACACATTTAGTCCAGAGTAGGTTGAATGGTTAACCAGTCCGATCTCAAATAAATAGATTAAACAATTAACGGTAGCAGTAATAATTTGGCATGGTGGCAATGGCAAAGGAGAGGAGGGTATTTCTTCGATATCTTTGAATCTTATTTGATGGGGTTTGCTAGCATCTTACACTTCTATGAATCGCAAACAGTCAGTCAGCTTCTTACTACTTCACTTAAACTTGTGGCATATAGTACATAAAAGTGAGAGAAATAAAAAGAAATCGAGGAAATACAAGAAACTCGATAATATCACCCTCCTTGTTCAAATATACAAAATTGTTGAGTACCACAGCTCGACGAGACGACAAGTCTTCAGCACATTCGTTTCAAGGTATAAACGTCACGAACATGTAATTCTCATTCAACACATTACAATGACTTTACAGCAGTAACCGGAAAGTTACCGGACTTGAGGCAAACCCACAATTCCACAAAACAAACTAAAAATATGGTATCATTGAGGGCATTGTCCCTGTGAATCTACTATCGCAGTTATCTTCTTTGCCAACTCCGCCTTGTTGGAACCCACCAGCTTCTCGATTTGTTGTCCATCCTTTAGGAAGAAGAAAGTCGGGGTGGCTTTTATATCGTATGAAGTACTTAGATCCTGCACCGTAACAATGACAACCAAGACATTCAGCCCATAAAATGGCTAAAAGAGTAGACCAAGTATCCCTAAGGTGTTATTTTGTTTTGGAATTTCCCGGTGTAGCCGACAGGTAGCATGAAAAGGGTGAAAAATAGGATTTTATGGTCCCACTGGTGGCGATTGGGAATCATCCTCTAATCCCGTTATCGTCAGCCCATATTTACAATGGAGGGGGTGAGGTGCTAATGGAGGGATCAAAGATTGTGGTTGAATTGTCGAAGGAGCATAGGGTGGGACTCAGGGGAGGCAGTGGGTCCAGTGGTCATAACTCATAAGGAAAGGAGTGGTGTAGAGTCCGCCTTGGCTGCCGATTTCGATGGAAGATTGCAGAGAGTTTTGGGGAGGGGGCAGGAGGTGGTAGTTGGAGAGTGAGGTGATGGAGTCAGACAGGAAAAGCAGTTTGGATGGTTGTTTGGGCCTTTGTGGTGAGGTGGTGAGGAGAGAAATAAAGGAATAAGAACTGAAAAACGATGGTGAGTATATGGATTGTGGTTAAGGAACTAACGAGGTCTCATATGGCAACGAGGTTTCATCCTAAAACTACTCCATTCCTATTCTTTGCAACAAAGAGCCTTAGGGTAAGACCAAGACAACAAACTACTGCGACCCAACTGTCTGAAGACATTAAATCCGGAAATCTTGTATGGCAATGAACAATGTTCTCATTATGTAGAATTGCACGACTTACCGCAAGTTCATCAACGTCAATAGTGAGGAACATTAAGGACGGATATTGTTCAGATAGCTCGCAATAATAAGGTGCAATCACCTTGCACGGTCCACACCATGCTGCACTAAAATTTGCTAATACCTGTCAAAATAGCACCGCCATCAAACTTTGCATTGACAACCAATTGTAGATATCGGTCAAAAGTAACGTCTCAACAAACTTAACATCTACTACCAAAATCTCAAACTTAACCTCGATATGTTACTCAGTATATGTATTCCTTCAACGACTAGCATAACCGACCCCAATTTTTATCCCGTTTGGTGGCAGATATAAGTAAATAACTATATTAAAGATGTATTATCCGTAAACATATATCCGCAGTCTATCTCTCCAGAGTCCCAAATCCCGAAATCAAAACAAGTAAAGTGGGAATCGTTGACATTATTTATGGTTCCATTTGATGAAAAAATCTCACAAACAACAAGTCAATCAAACAGTTGTTCTTTTCGTCATTAATCAAACAACTGACATATGACAAGAAGTGACTACTGAGAGTAGATGTTCTCTACCATTTTGTGTCTCATCTCATGTCCCGTTATCATCTCTTTGCAACACATCATCAGACCGCCACTTTTATTAGTCGGGGAATGATATGTCACAGAATAAAGGTACTGGAAAAGAGATGGACATAAAAGTGGGACAAATGATCTCAACTCCTAACTACAACTACAACTGAGGATGAGAGAGAGGAGGAAATGAGAGATCTTTAAGATAAACTAAACAGGGCAACAATCACAAATGGGAATTTTAGAGAGCTTTATAAGCAGAGAAATACGAGAACTCCGAAGTTCAAATCTCCATCTTTTGCACTCTATGCATTATTAGGTCTCAAAAAAGGTCACTCTGACCTGACCACCTGTAAACTTCATGCCTCCTTGGCACAAGAGTTTAAAAGGTCCAATAATATGCGAAGGAAAATGCAAGTTTCGGAGAGATATGGAGTCACATCAAATTATCACATATAACAGAAAAAGAGAGATTCTAAGCACGAAATTTGAATATGATCAAGCTAAAAAGGTAAGTAAGAAGTTAAAAAAATATCACAAGCTAAAATAAAGTAAGAGTGCAAGACCCATTTAACAGTGGTCGTAACTTGTAAGTTCGTAAGCCAAAGAGGCTGATCATTTATTTTCTTTCTACGCACTGTCACGCATTCAAATAGGTCATTGCTTAAACCAAAGAGGGTGGTCATTTCTTTTCGAATCTTTTTTTTTTGAAAGAGGCTGCTCATTTCTTTTATTTCATGTTTTTTTAGGAAGAGAGTGGTCATTTCTTATGGAAACCAAAGAGGCCATGAAACTTACAACTTTGCCTTCTCGACTTGCTTGCGCCAACTTCCCCTCCCAGGCTTCTTTCGTAGTGACTAGGTCCACTTTTCCACCAGGGAGGATAAGGTGAGAAGAAGAATCATCGTCATCACTTGGCTGAAAAAACAACAATCAAATTCCAATATAAATGTCAATTGTCAAGTGATTATCCAAGTGTCAGTAAGCACCGAAAATTCTATGTGACAGGATCCCTTTTTTCGACAAACTCAATCAGTAAATGATCCCCATTAAGATCCATCTACTGTCTGTCTTTGAAAATTAGAGGCTCATCCAATATGCTTCCACTTAGCGCTAGCAAAAGTGACCGGACTCATATAACCCAACCCGATAAGCATGACCAGCAACTCGAAAAGGAGCCGGAAAGTGTGACCTGTAGACCCAAACTGACATGACTCGAAGTGGCCCAATAGATCCAAATTGACCCCAAATGATTTATTTAAGGCAAAATCCTGACTCAAAATGACCCAGAACAACCCATCCCGACCTGATAATTGTCGAACTAAAAATGACCCGACCCGAACTACTCGACCTAGACACGACTGACCCATTTGCCACGTCTATTACACATACTAAATTTTAAAACAAATTGACATCACATGATCACATGAAATAGCCCACCATGTTCACATTTTAGTTTGTACTTAAGTCGCACTTTCCATGGAGGCGGCAAAATGACTAGTATAACGATTAATTGAAGCATATTGGATGATCGCTAGCATATTAACGAACAAAAGCTGGAGAATCCAAATCCTACAACGACACTTACTTTAGAAGCGCACAGTCCCATGGGATGGCCAATAAAGGTTGAACTGGCAACAAAAACTAGTCAGCTATCACAGTAAAAATCACCTGAAAAACAGAACCTGACGAAATTATGCATACGGTAAGTTGATGAAAAAACATACAAAGAGAGAATTGCACTTCTAATTCAAAGAGAACAACTCTAACAGCGAAAACTGATCAAAAACATGTACAAATTTCAGCAGCAATAAAGCTCTCTCGAGCACCAAAATTCACACACACGCTTGTGTAAGGCAGTTTTACCCCGACAAAAAAAAGTTATACTAACTGCCACATTCTATGTTTTGGGTATCTATGACTTTAGTTAATGGTTTTAACCGGTTTTTCTAACGTGTATCCTTAGAATATATGTTACGGATTCCTGCAATGAAAGTTCGACGAAAAAATATATCGTTGGAAAATGACAAATTGATAAAGTACATCACTTTCCTTTCAAAAACTATATGTGTCCCTACTCCTTAGGCCTTAGGGCACATGTTAGAAAACCCACGAAAATAAAACCGTTTTACAGAAGACTAATGAATGAACAATTACACATAAACATCTGATATTATGAGACAACAGCACATAGCAATCAAAACAATGCACTCAAGAATGCCTAATTGTCATTAAATTACCATAATTCCAGTAATTAAGCAATAAATAAGCTCATAAATCATCACACCCTCTCTATCAAAAACCCAGCTAAAAAATGCAACTGGGTCAAAGCAATTGAGCAACAATAGTAACACTAGACTAAAAAAAGTTGAATTTTTTTCAAGTTTGATCATAAATACAGGGTTTTTAATGTCAATTTAACCTAAAAACTACCCTAAAAGGCATGACAAATTGTTTTCTAGTACATAAATTTAATCCTATAAAATCAAAATCAACATAGAAAATAGTAATTACCATAAATAATGAAAAATTAAGGAATTGGCGAGTTGAAACATGAATTAAAAGAGGGGAAGAATTGTGCAAACCTTGTAGATGATGATGAAATTGGTTGTGCAGGAATTATGGGATTTTGAATTGAATTGGTCAATTAAAGAGGGGAATTAAATTTATATAATAAGTAATAAAAAGTTGAAATAAAAAAGATTAGGTTAATGATGAAGAAATGTCAAGGTAATCCAGATGAAAAGATTTTGGAAAAGTATGAATAAATGAAAATGAATGAATGGCAATTAATTAAAGAAACAAAAGAGAGTTCAAGTAATGTGTTTTGCTTTGGCTTTGCCTTTTATTGGGAAAAAAGTGGACCGTATGTATGAACTGCTCATTTATTATTCAATAATGTTATGTTTAAGTTTATTATGTGAACTATATATCCAACTTAAACAATGATTTGTGATTCTATTGGATTAGAATTTGTTATAATGACAAAAGAGTTAGCGTCACCCTCTCACAGTCTCACATGCAATATTTGAAGATCTCAATAATAATGTGTACATCACATGCATGCGATGTGAGGCCCCAATAATAGAGAGTGTATGAGAGGGTGGCGTCGAGAATGGCCACCACCCGATGGCGTTGTATCATTATATACTCCCTCCGTCACAGTTATTTGACTACCTATTTACTTTGGCCCTGTTTTTTCTGGCTCATTCAACTTAATTCGACTCAGTTCAGATCATCTCTTCACAAATTCTCTTACTTCAGTTCAGTTCTATTCAATTCAATTATGTTATGTTCAACACTATTAAATTCAGTCTAGTTCAGTTAAGCTCTTTAAACAAAAAAAAAAAAAAATTAAGACCGTCTTCTTCGTTTTTTTTGTGACGTAGGGCCTAGGGTGATGCTGCATTTTGAAGGGAAATGGAGTAGAAGCACGTTTTAACATTTGATGAAATTTCAACACGGCCTAGAGTTGACCATTATTCAAACTACACATGTAATTTAATCCTCCAAAATTTCTCTTGACCATGACTCTATGCTTGGCGCCTTTTGACCTGTAAACTCCTTTTGCAAGAGTGCAAGAGTATCCTCCAAGATATCTTAATTCTTGACTCAAGCCCAATGCAATGTTCTTTGGCTGGAACTTTGGAAAAACATTATATATTCTGAGGCCTTGAACAAGCTCGGTATACGGCGAAATGGATGAAAGGCACCATAGGACACAGTCACAGAGACCAAAAATTGTTGTATAATTGTGTTCTGAGGCGAGGCAGAAAAGTTTTGAGTCAAAGTAGGACACATGGACATGCAGAACTAAGAGCATGTGAGAGCGCACTCACTTAACCAGGCGGTGACATGTGGTGCGGACATAGTTAGATAACATTATGTGTCGCTTAAAGGAGGTTAACAAGACGTGGTGATGCTTTGGGCGCCTAGAAATTGGTCGTGGTTGCATGGTGTGGGGAGTTCCAAGTCCTCCATTGAAAAGGTCAAGGTTCGAGTTAAATGATAATCCTTGAGTTCATGAGGGGAGAACTATTAAGTTGCAAACTTATGTCCTACGTAGATAATGTAAAGATGGTAGAACATCGAATTAATAAGACTTAACGGTTAGCCACCCTAAAAAAACTCGCGAATCTGGGCAGCCGAATTACATGAACATATATGAGGCCATTGTGCAGCAGCTATGATGTTTTATGGCTAATTTACACTCCTTTTGTTTTCTTATTTGAAGGCCAACTTCTTTTGTGGTTAATTTACCCAGAAGTATCTTTTACAAGAATTTCACCAGCATATGCTTAATTTTGAATACATGAGCACAATCTAAACATTTCTTTGGCTTTGGCCAGCTTCAATCACTAACAGAGGTGTCCGGTCCGGTGACCAGAAATGTAACTACAACACCACCCCTATTTCAACAAACAAGATTTGGACATGAAAGAATGACAAACATTTTATGTTTCTAACCTTAAACTCTCCCTACAAGAATCACTGAGGTCCTTTGTTAAGTGTTCCATTAGGGTGTCTTGATTTCTGGGGCCTTAGACTTGGATCCCTCGGCCTCGGGAGACGGCCTGCTTGAAGTATCAGACTGCTTGATTTCTTCAATCATCTTTACTACTTCTCCTATGTCGGGTCTCATATCGGGCACCTTTGAGACGCATGCCATGGCGATTTGAAGCATTTGAACCAAATCTTCTTCTATATTTTGGTGCCTCATTAGCTCCACATCGAAAACTTCTGCTGTCCATTCCTCTCGGACCACCGACTGAACCCATCTTGGAAGGTCAACCACTTCATCCCGTCCCGGTGATTGTCCGGGAGCTTTTCCTGTAAGTAACTCCAGGAGTAGCACACCAAAACTATAAACGTCTGATTTTTGTGTGGTTTTCCGGGTTTCAATTGTTTCTGGCGCCCGATAGCCTGCAGTTCGAGGGGGAACTGCAGGAAAGCTCATCAGAGGAGCGAGGCCAAAATCTGAGATACAACCAGTAAGGTCATCAGAAAGAAGAACATTGGTGGCCTTGATGTTTCCATGTGTGAGCTTTCCGCCTCCGGCTGAATGGATGTACTCAACTCCCTTAGCAGCTCCTAGTAATATCTTTACCCTTGATTCCCAGTCTAGTGGCGGTTTTTCGCCATCCCTTCCACCTGTAATTTTACTTGATGTTAAATCAATGGCCAAATATACTCAGTAACAAATTACCTAACTGCCTCAAAGGATCCCACTTATGGCAGGGTAAGAGGGTGGGAGGCATGTCAACACAACCTTACCCCTTTACCCGTGTTTAAATCACATAGTGGTTGCTTCCGAGAAAATCATAGCATCGATTAACTACGATTTCACAACACAAAATGTATGGAGTACATTTTAGTGAGCCATGTTGTTTAATTCCATAAATTCAAAAACCAATCAAATAGTCGGTCTGCCCCATTGGAAATGAAACATAAACGATAACTGTAATAGTAACAGAGAAACATATGAAAGCGTACCATGCAAGCGTGAAGAGAGGCTACCAGCTGTCACATAATCGTACACAAGAAGTTTTTCATCCTTGGAGTAGTAATACGCTCGCAAGGGAACAACATTGGAGTGCTCACCAATCCTACCAATCGTCTCCATTTGCTGATCAAATTCTCTTTTCCCTACGACTACCTCCTTCAGTCTCTTCACAACCACTGTTTTCCCGTCTTCTAGGATGGCTTTATAGGTCGTCCCATAGCTTCCTTTTCCCAAGACTTCCGCAGAAGCCCTCAACAGATCCTCAAGATCAAAGTTAAAGGAGCAACCTTCAAAGAAAACAAGCTTGTTCTTCTCGGCCTCTTGAACCCCACTACCAAACTCTTCCTTCGGCTTTTCCGATCTTCCAGCACCAAATGCCTTGCCTTTAAGCACACTACTTCCTTCACCGTCCTTTTTCCTCAGACAGCAGAAGAGTATGGTTAGGAGTAGAAGGAGAAGCAACACAGCTCCTCCCACTGCAATGCCAATGATAGCCGTGGTGCTCAGTTTTTTTCTCGAGACGTGTTTCCGAGGAGGTGAGGGAGACACAAGAGTGGGAGAAGGAGAAGGGGAAGAAAGAGGAGGAACTCCCACACATTGCTTAATTGGTGGCCCACACAAGCCCGTGTTTCCCTTAAATGCTGAAGCTGGAAAGCCTTTAAGTGCCGATGGGATAGAACCATTTAGGTGATTATTGCTCACATTCAAGTATTTTAGCAAGGTGGCATTGATTTTCGGGATTGATCCAGTAAGGGAGTTATTTTGAAGGTATAGTTTGCCTAAATTTGTTAGATTTTGGACTGATGATGGAATTTTGCCGACAAAGGAGTTGAAGGAGAGATCTATTGTCTTTAGCTGAGGGGATAGAGATGAAGGAATATCCCCAGATAAGTTATTTCGTTGGAGGTATACATACTGGAGGGAAGGTAGGGACAACAAATCAGATGGAAGACTACCCGAGAGGAGGTTAGACCTTAGGCTGAGGATCGTCAAGCTACTCAACTTTCCAAGGGTGTTATTTGGGATAGGACCTTCGAGTCCGACCCCAGGTAGTCTGACCGCAATAACAGAGCTATTATCTGAACTGCAGGTGATGCCAACCCAAGAAGTGCAGACTGGAGCATTCGAAGTCCAGTTTACCTTTCGACCGTGAGGTACAAGAGTGGCAAACTGAAGCAAAGCTTGTTGGTCAGCTCTCAGATCAGCATAACTCGGAAGAGAGAAATTGAGTAAGAATAGTGGCAAAAATGTCAAAAGAAAGTTCTTCATAGGTGATCTTCTGGCTTGAGCCCAAAAACAATGTGGTTAAAGTAGTCGACAAAATTCTATCTTCTGCCTGAAATAGACAAAGAGTACGTGACAGATAAGATGTCTATTTATATTTCAGTTTATACAATAGAAAGCAATATTGAGACTGAGAAACCTAAAAGCAGGGTGCACAACAAAGAACGAATCATCTAGCATCAAATAAATCCCTGGATTACGAAATGCAAACAATAAATACCCCGTATTTAGTTAGTCTCCGCTGAGACTGTTACAGTGTTTCATATATAAAGACATATCGTTACAATAACATACGACAAATCGACAATGAGGGTTAAATCGAAAATATGAATGGGTAATCAGTGGTTACATGGATCATTTTAACAGAAACACTGTATCAGACCGCCTCCTTTGAGATTTTTGACAAATATCAGCTTTCCCACCATTTTTTTAACAAAAGCAATCAAGCAATCGACTTTAGACTGATAGGGAAGACTCGCATTTCAAAAGCAAACACCATTAAGCTAATGAAAAATCTTACACTACGCTCATTTCGGTCACTTGAATAAGGAATATGGACACATGAACTAGACAGACAGACTGACTATTGTGAACTACAGTGAAGAACTGAAGATGCTTCGCATCCTCTTATGCAGTAAACACATGATAGGTGGGTCGACACGTTGGAGTAGGAGTTGCAACTGATCATTTCAGGACCATGAAAAGTGAATGCTAGATTTGACAATCTCCAGCTCAGGATGATGAATACCTTTCTGGTTTTCCCAAGTATTTCACTTACAACAGACCCATCATGTTCACAGGTATTCAATGTGCGTGGGCCGGGCTCCAAATTACTCCGTATTAATCAAATAAAACATGATATGGAAACAAAGCAAGAGTGTAATAAAGAGAAGAATTAAGGAGGAACCTTAATGCCAAAGAAAAAGACGTCATTACCGATACCAAAATTAATACATTACCAAGCAATCTAGAACACTATCTAACATCATCACTTGCATTACAAATACAAGAAACAAGCTAAAATTACACTAGGAAAGTTACATCTAAAGCGAAAAGAAGCGAAAAAGGCACGCCATTTCTTTTTAGACAAAGAGGGGAAGCACTATCAAGCAGACAAAGGGTGGTTGAGATAAGAAAACAAGAATTCTTTAATCCCCGAATTTGGTGTGCAACAACAATAATTATGTAAATACAACACTCAATTAACTGAAGGTTGTTGTAATCATTCATCTACCATGAATGAAGAAGCTACCTACTTTCATGACTGTCACTATACAGTAATTAAATCGGTATCAGTAGCATTAGCATTGCCATTAAACATACAAGTAAATAAGAAAATAAGAAGATTAACATTACATGTGTGAAGGAATTGAGGGCTCAACCAAGAACACTCATCAATTATCCATTTCTCTGCACATAACACATGAACAAACAAATATTAGAACTTGATAACAGAAACTTCACAGATCCAACAAATTAATGACCCATATATCAAAATTCATGTTACTCCGACACTTCACTTTGGTTGCATATACTTGCAGCCGAGTCAGAGTAACATAAATCAAAATAGGAAACAAAAAACCCAATTTATAATATTGAAAATTAAACTACCCCTCAAGGCCTCAATCCTTCATCTTAAAATCCAACATACAATCAAATGCAAAAAATGAACAATTGGGTATCTAAAAAACCCACATTTTCCATAATTTGAGCTTATCAAAACCCACATTTTGCTCCAAAATCATTCAAATACATAAAAATTGAATTTAGAAAAAAAAAAAAAAAAA
>JAYMSF010002080.1:0-10839 GCA_036897335.1 Silene vulgaris
CCCGGCGACATGGCAGGGGGTAGATGGGTGGCGGTGGGAGGTAGGAGGAGAACGGCGGAGCAAAAGGGGAAGAGTTACCACAAACCCTAAACTAAAAAAGAACATAAATAACATTAATTTGATTCATAATTATACAACTAACAAGTTAAATACATGTTTTATGTTCAAATTATCATCCATAATTGGAAAAATTATGATTAATTTATGATGTAATATTATTGCTAATTGAGAGAATTAGGTTTAGAGAGATTTTGAAGAATTGAAGGGAAGGGTAACAAATGGAAAATAATGTGCAAAAAGTATTGAGTTGAGTAAAAAACGTACTGCGAAAATAAATTACATTGATATAATATGGACGATAAACTTTTTTTTTTTTTAACCAATTTATGAATTTGGCCGACCCATATACGGAGTATAAATAAAATAACAAAAAGTCTTAATCGCAGAGAGTGTTGTGTACTTGTGTTGGTGATCACAGGAATGGTTGGTCGAGATGATGCGCATAATATGTGCAGTAAAAGGAGAGCAACCGTGTTCGAATAAATCAAATAAATGAAAGAAAAGAAATAGAAAGAGAAACTTGACAAAAACTAGTTCTCCTTCTCCGTAGTACATTCCAAATTTTCAATTAAAGATCTGAAAAATGGGAATTTCTTTGTTTGAGGCATAATAAGCACGATTCTCTCATCTGTCTTGTTATTTCTGGGTTTCATTGTAAGGTGAATGAATGATGATGGCAGTTTCATTGTTATTATTTCTGGGTTTCGTGTTTGGGATAATTTCAGTATTAGCAGTTGAAGCTATTTTGATATTAATCTTGATTAAGCGGTTAAGTAAGGAGACTAAATCTGCTGCTAATACAACAACTCTTGCTGCTGCTGCTCCTCAAAACCCTCTTCATTCTCACCAATCTCTCCATTCTTTGTACCAGAAACAGGTGTCAACTTATAACATTCTTTTTCTTGTTTCCATTTATTGTGATTTTATTTATTTATTTATTTGCAAACAAATGGAAATATATCTGCTTTCACCCAAGAATTCCTCCCTTGATAACTGCTTTTTGTTTTCCACCCGTTAGATGACAAACTTGTTCAATTGTGACTTCAGATCTAGGTTACGGTGGTTTGATTGCTTAGGGAAGTTGTCGTAGTTCATGATTCTTCATTTCTTATTGGGTGTCACAAATGTGTAATTCTGCGAAATTTTGTCGAAAATGGCTGGAGAAGATTGCTTTGCATGGGGCCATGGGGCGCAAGTGTTGGGTCTATCTAAAAAACAAGTTCTATGTGGTCGACAGGTCGAGGTTTTAAATATGTAGCTAAATTTAGTGTTGGGTCAGCTTCAAAATTATGTTACAGTTGGACGAGAAGAGAAATGAACGAAGACTTTTTGTGGATGATAATCTCTTATCAAACCTTGCCCAAATGTTTAGAGAGAAGCAAAAAAATGTGCATCGATAAACTTGACCTTCAAACAGTAAAAAGAAGCTAGTTAGGCATCATTCTATGGCAACTGGTGTAACTTTGGCCTTGTGGGATATGTTGATTATGATCACTCCCCATCGCTGATATCCTTGTGGGATATGTTCCTCACCTCTTAGCGTGTTCTACTTTGTGACTCGATCAATCTACTTTGTGATTTGAGTGTGTCTTAGCTTAAGGGAATGGAAAGATCTGAGGTGTTAAAGCGGCTCCCCAGGGTGCCTTAAGTGCGACTTTTGAATAAGGCGTATCTCACTTAGTTTAAAAATGTGCGTCGATAAACTTAACCTTCAAACAGTAAAAAGAAGCTTGTTAGGCATCATGCTATGGCAACTGGTGGGATATGTTGATTATGACCACTCCCCTCTGCTGATATCTAATTGTTCCTCACCTCTTAGAGTGTTCTGCTTTTTGACTCGATCAATCTACTTTGTGATTTGAGCGTGTTTTAGCTTAAGAGAATGGAAAGATCTGAGGTGTTAAAACGGCTCCCCAGGGTACCTTAAGTGCGACTTTTGAATAAGGCGTATCTCACTTAGTTTAAAAAAGTGCGTGTTTTGCACACTTTACCAATAAGATGTATCTACTATGTAGTGAGCACTACTAAGCAACTTCCATATTGTTTATATTTATATTTACTTCTTTTATTATGCTCCTCTTTCTTCTATTATCCTTGGCTTCTACTCCCTCATTTCCATTCAATTTTATACATCTGCTTTTTGCCATAGTTTATGGCAGAGTAAATAAGTGTGGAAGGCGTCTTGTGAGCATTAAATTTACTTGAATGCCCTTTCACTTAACCCACCAAATAACTGAGGTAAGAGTTGGTCTTTTATCAAGATAAATCCTACCTAAATTAAGAAATATATAGAATTGAATGGAATTTCGAAATAAGGAATATGTATAGAATTAAATGGAACAGAGGGAGTACTTGTTTACATGTTAGCCACTTAGCCCTCTTGAAATAAGGATTACCACACAACATTTTATTTTGAAAATACAAATTTGTTTGCAATAGCAGTGTGCCTATGTGTATGCGTCGTTGCAACGACCCCTTGTTGCCTGTGTGTGCCTTGCACCTTTTAAAACTAAGTCAACTAGTGAGATGCGCTATGCAATTTTCATATTTTGTCTTCTAGTTCTTCTATTAAACCCTTCCCATTTGTGCCATTATACGTTATTTTAATTTCTTTACACTTTCACCCTTTTGAAAATCAGAAGAGGGATATTGTTGGAAAAAAAAAATATTTTGAAAATAGCCATTTGTTTGCAAATATACTGTGCCTTGGGGCATGAGGTGCACGCCACCTAATTTGGGCTTGGTTGTCACAGGCCCTCGGCCTAGATGTGCCTCGTGCTGTTAAAACATGGGAGTTTGTTAAAAATGAGTAAAGCCAACATTAAATGATTGCATGATTTCTAATTTTATAGACAATTCTTTTGGCCATAGGGTGTGGTCTGGGTTCTGGAACCAGAAAAAATTCACAAGGCTCCTGCTTTGCCAGAACAAACTAAGAAAAAGGATGTTGTAGAGGTGTCCCCTATCCGGAAACATGCAAAAATCAAGGATCGCACACTTTTTCTGACAGAACCAGGTGGCTCTCTTACAAAAGTACTGCTGAAAGGTTGCCAAATAGTAGCTGTTTCTGCTTCATCCCTGCCTGCAAGAAAATGGTACAACATATTTTTTTTTGATAGATCATATTATGTTGTTTTTCCAGGCATTCATGTATGTGGCCGTCAGTACTTAGTCTATGTACTATATGATGGGCCATGAATGAGTCACTTGGCTTGACATACTTTCAGTGCATGATGTTATAGGATATATCTATTGCTTATGTTTATGGTGAGTGCTATTTTCCTCATGCGAAAGGGACTTTGAGTTGTTTAGCTTGTACATAACTGTTTAAGTACAACCCACTTTGAGTGCTATTTTCCTCTTCCATATCCTAAATCCAAAAAATTGGAGCATGATTGAGTGACTTGGCTTGATATACTTTCAGTGCATGATGTTGTAGAATGTTTCTATTGCCTATGTTTATGGTGAGTGATGTTTTCCTCGTACAAAAGGGACTTTGAGTTGTGTAGCTTGTATATAACTGTTAAGTACAACCAACCATGAGTCTCCTCCATATCCTAAATCCAAAAAAGTGGGTGTCAAGTGAAAATGTTGCAGGGCGTTTGGGGCACAGAGTCACACCCGGACTGTTAAAGTACTACTCCCTCCGTCCCGGTCAATTGTTGTCCTTTGGTTTTGGCACAAAAGGCCAAGGAAAGAGGAGGGAGTCAATTACTAAATGACATGTGGAAGAAATTGAGTGTGAATGAACAAATAGCTCATAATGTTCATTCTCAAAATAGAAAGGACAACAATTGACTGGGACACCCTAAAATGGAAAAGGGCAACAAATGACCGGGACAGAGGGAGTATTTCATTGGCCACTTTATCTCTTGGATTACATCTTTACATGTTTGCTCACTTTATAAGAATAAAGGGGTATTGTTGCAAAAAAATTAATTTATGAAATAAGATTATTTGTAAAAACATTATTCTCACTTCCATAGCCTTATTACCTTCTAGCGTCGAGCTCCCATTGCCTTTGTGCATCTTGCTCCTGATATGTAATTTAGAGGGGGTACAGTTGAATAATTGAATGTAGTTAGTGTGGCGAAGATTGTCGTTTCCTAAAGCTTGCACATGAAACGATGCTATGTGTATCAGGCGTGACACAGTATCGGTGTATTCATTACTTCAACAAGTTATGCTAACAAACAAGAGTCTTGACCTATTTCGTAGACATGGCACGTCTAAAGCATATCAATAAACTTTTTCCAGAGAAAATATGTGGTACTTATTTCAACAAATTATTTTAAAATTTTTATTTCTTTTACTATGACACCCCATTAATTTGTATGTACTTTCACATTTAAATTTATGTTACTCTTCAAACAATTTACACTTGTTCCCGCCGATTATGTGTGTATTCTATTTTAGTCTGTCCCTACAAAATGTTTACATTTCTTTTTTAGGTATATGTTTTGTGCGGTAATTTCCTCAGACTTATTCACCATAAACACAAGCAATAGGCATATCCTGAAACTATCTCAATGCTTTTGAAATAGGGTAATGGGGTATTAATAAAGGCATTAGCAGGATAAATTAGACCCAAGTGTGGTCCACTGAATGATGAATCCAGAAAAAGCTTGAGAATTCCACTCCTTTGCACACCAAAAAATTGCACGAAAAACACAACTTCTGGCTAGGAATATACTAACAAGTTGAGGATCTGAATTGTTGATTGCTTGGCTCCATTTTTTAGGCGTTCAAATGGTACATCTATATGAAGAAGGAATCTGAGGATCAAAATGACTGTTTCTCATGTCAGACCTTAATAAGAATTTGACTATTTCCAAGCAGGGTGAAATAAAGAGGTGTGTGAAGTGTTAACATAGGTTTGTGGACGCTGAGATGTAGTCAAATGATTCCACTCATTCTATGTAGCAAAATCTTTGGCTAAGCAATACAGTTGTGCTTTTAAAACTGTCCTGCTTTCAGGATTTACTATGGATTACTTGGGTAGGAAAGATGGGCCAAATAGCAGCACAAACTAAGTTGGCAGAAAAGCACAAAATTTGGAGGAGATACTCACTAAATATGGAAGGAAAATAAACTGAAGGATTTATTACACTTAGCTTTCGAATCAAATATCTTGTTTATATTTCCATATTGTATTATACTTGAGAAATATCTCGAATGTAAGAAATAAAACATTTAGATTGTGAACCTAGGAATAACCAGGTTCTTCCTCTAATAGGTCTTCAAGAGTAACAAAAACTCGAGTTCATTTTACTTCTGCTGCGTGGTTGTGTGAATAAATACTGTTCTGCCAGCTCATATATAGGTTGGGTGACATGCCCATCGAAATTATACGAAATGATTGCTGTGCTCTTTCATTTCTGCCAACTTGATCATCATAGCCTGTTTGTTATCTGTCCAGTTCTCTTTTAAACGTTTGGGTTCAAATCCATAGGGATTCATTAGGATAAAATATTTTATTATCTTGTGTATGTTGATTTCAGGGCTAAACTATATCCAATTAAAGTAGAAAACAAGAATGCAGTGTTGTACCAAGGGAGTAAGGTCTTTTATATTTATGCAGAGACATCATGGGACAAAGAATCTTGGTGTAAAGCTCTTCGCCTTGCCTCGTCTGATGATAAAGAAAGACTACTTTGGCACTCTAAGCTAAGTGAAGAGTTCCGCTGCTACTTGAAATCCTTATCTGAAGGTTACCCTTCTCTAGTTAAGCCTTCTGCTGGTTATCATTGTGGGCCTTTGGATAAGGTTAATCGTAATGAGGACCCCCCATCAAAAGTTCGCCAGTTTTGGAGAAAGCTCTCAAAAAAGAGTTCGTTCCCTATCCATGATGAGAAAAGAATTGTTGATAAAGCACGTGTTCCCCAAAGTCCGTCTTCTGTTTCTAGTGCTTTGAAGAGCTCTATTCCAGGGAAGATGGTAAATGAATGTGTTGACGGAAGTGCTTCTGTTTCTTCTAGTTCATCAGTTCACTCGGGAAGCTCAACTCATATATCCGAGACATATGATGCTGATGCTTTGGAAAAAGTTGTCGATGAGGGCACACTGTGCTGGAATTTATTAATGTCTCGGTTGTTTTTTGATATAAAAAACAATTCAGGCATCAAAACTGCTCTTAAGGCTCGAATTCAGGTTCTTTTATTGGCTCTAAATCTTCAAAACTATACATTAGTTGTTTGTTTTGCAATTTATCTTCTCCAGACAGTCGTGAGGCCAGCCATTGATTTGCTGTATGAGCTTCAATGCTACATTTTTTATCATGCAATTTCGTAGTAGCTCATTGAGCTAGCATAACTTTCTACCTTTAACCTCATGTGCTATTTATTGTCTACTAATTTTAGCTTAAAGGTGTCCGTCCAATGTTTTCCTCTCCTGTTTGGATCCTTACCAAGCATGACACGTTGAAGAGATTTTGCACTTTTCACCCTGAAGCCTGAACTACTTTAGTTGAATTGTTTAACATTCTAATAATCGATATCAGAGATATCTGTTCATCTGGGACCGGAGACAAAGTAATATACTCTCCTTAAAGAGCTTGTGAACTGAGAAGATTCCGAGGGTTAAAAATTGAGGACTAGATCTTTGAGGGAAAGGAAACAGAGGAATATACATGCATAAGTGACACGCATTTTATTTTATTTCATTGATATACGATTATACAACGGTGGAGATAAACAACTTGTTGTTGTTGTTGTTGTTCTGTTGACACTCTGACCATTTTGTTGTGAAGATAGGTTGTTAGGTTCACTTATCATCGTCTAACCTTCATGTATGATATGCCAGAGGACTTTGACAAACATGAGAACTCCTAGTTATGTTGGTGAAGTGATTTGCACGGATATAGATCCTGGTAATTTGCCTCCACATATCCTGGGTATGAGGGCTATTCCTACGGACATGAATGATCTGTGGGCCTTGGAGATGGACATAGAATATTGTGGTGGAGTGGTTCTTTATATTGAAGCTAGACTTGAAGTGGGTGAACTAGATTCTCATAGTGGCATGGTTGACGAAAATATCGAATCAAGCTCGTCTGGGGAGGTAACTGATCTTCTTGAGGATTTTAGGCATCTACAGGAGGCGTTGAAGCTGTCTGATGCAGCTTCTGACTCCTCACGTCAGTTGGATGCAGAAGATCATAGATTTGGTGAGTTCTATCATATCTCGGTGCTTTGATGTTTTCCATATGTTGCTTCTTGATGATATTATCAGTGTTTCAGTTCTCTAGAACTGTTGAGTTGCATGCGTTGTCATATGTTTCATATTGTAGTAAGTGGAACTCATCATCATGATTCATGACAGGTAGACTTTCAGATTTCTTCACCAGCTTTTCATCTTTCCCTTAGAGAAGATATGTCGTTGCCTTTTCAAATGTCTAGTGTATTTGGTCACCGTCTTGATGTCATGTCTCTTAATATTACTCCCTCCAACCCGGTCATTTGTTTACCTTTGGTTTTGGCATAAAGACCAAGGAAATAGGGGAGGACCAATTATTTGATGACAAGTGGACCAAATTGAGTGGGGATGATCAAATTGTTCATCAAAAGCATATCCAAAATAGAAAGGTAAACAATTGACTGAGAGTCTGAGACACCCCAAAATGGAATAGGTAAACAAATGACTGGGACGGAGGGAGTATCTTGATACTGACCCTGTGCAGCAGTATCAGTCCCCAATCTCTGTGATGAACCCCAGCATTTGTTGTGTACCTTTTGCTTGGATGGAGACGTTTGTAGGGAAGGGGAGGGGAAGCAAAGGGAAGGGATGAATGTCCCTCTTTGGTTAATAAATTGAATTAGAGAAAAATAAAGGGATCCATTTCCCCTCCTACGAGACAAATTTAAATCCCTTTGATTTAATAAAATTTTTGAAGGAAAATACCAAGACTTCCTCTCCCTGCCCTCCCTCCTGTTCCATCTCCTTCCCTGTTACCTTCGTATCCAAACAATGCCCAGTGGTACATTTGAGGACTTATAACTTATAACAGAGGGAAAGCAGGTTCAAGAACTCATTAGAATTTAAGTGGTAGATGGTTGTAATATATTTATCAAATCGAACAAGACGAGACAACGATCATCAATATTAAATAGGACACTTCTGCTTACTTTGTATTACACAGTTGCTTCTTGATACATCTTATATGTGGGGGCTCTATCTAGTGCTTCTTGATACATCTTATATGTGGGGGCTCTATCTAGAAGATTGAATGCGAAAATATGACATCGACCACGACGCTTTATGATGAACCACTACAATACTGATATTCCCAATACGTTGAGTCCTTGAGATACCAAAGAACTTGAGACACATATTTGGAAGAAAAAACTCACCAACATATCATATAGAAGTAAGTGTTAATATTTTAATAAGGATTTAGGGTTTACTACCATCAAAATTTATTGGTGATAGCTTCTGGACTTCTGTATGATGATGAAGTCTGAAGAGCCTATTGCAAAGATTATGCATCTGTTCGATTTTGAGGGAATTAATTGTTTAATGATTCAGTATGAAAACCTAACCTAACACTGGACAATTGTAAGTTGCCAATCATCTTCTTGTTCGTAGATCTTCTGTAGTCCTGTACCTTTAGTGTGGTAAGTTAGTGAGAATGTTTTTCTCTTACACGTTGTTTGGGTACAAAAAGAGGAAAGAAGGGAGAGGGAGAAGGAGGGGGAGGGGATATGGTGCAATCTTGTGTTCCTTCCAAATCTTTCTTTAGATGGGAGAATTATAATGTGCCTTGTAGGAGGGGATCCATTGTCCCTACCCTCCGATTCAATTTTGCTGAAAGTGGTCTCATCCATTTTCCTCCAGAATCCCTTCTATCAAAATACATGGTAGAGTAACATGACAACAATCAAGTACTATAAGCTTCCCATCTTTGTTAGGCCCAATGATATAATTAGTAATGTAGTCTGCTTTGTTTGTGATGCTAAACAGACTGTAACAGAGGAGGAACGAAATTATATAACTCAATTCACATCTGTAAAAGCAAACACTTTGGGAAGGACTACATCTTCGCTGCTTATGGTCAGACTGTAGGACTCAACCATGTTAGTTTAAAGGAGCTTGGTTAGTTTAAAGGAGCTTGAAGGGAAATGTCCTATAAAAAGTGTCTCGTAGATGATAGATGTATGATTAGATAAGCCCACACAATTTCTATTTCATATTTAAAAGGTATATAACGGTTGATCTTAAATACGAAAAAAAAAAAAACCATGGTCAAAGTATCCTCAAGAAGATTGTGTAAAGATAATAGGAAGATAATTGAGACGTACAAGGAGTATTATGTAGTGATCTTCGAATTTGATTCTATTAGCCTCACAATTCTCAAATGAGACTTGACTCACACAGCACTGCCCTTATTATGTCCCACGATATTTATAAATAAGACAAACTTGCATGAGACTAAGAGCATGTACAATGGTAAAAATGAAGAGCATCTATTTGCTCTGCATTTACGTTTTCTCTCGTTACAGTTTCACCTATAATAGCAGTGCCCTTCCACATGTTCTCCATTTGAAGTTTTGGTCCCCTCCTTTTTTTTCCATTGTATTATTTTGAGAGCATATAAAAACATAAAGAGAACACCTTATTGGAGGCAAAATTTGCTCTCCAAAAGTGGGACCATCTTGGAGAGCACTTGGAGAGCTCATTGGAGAGCTCCCATTATGCATGCTCTGATTGTTTTTTTTTTTTTTTTTTTTTTGCGCTCTTTCTTTTTCAGTTAATCTTTCTGTTTCTAACTGTCATTTCATGTTGTTAATTCAGATAAGCTTAGAGATACCAGGACAGTTGTCTCCACTTCAGCACCTGGATCAAGATGGAAAGCCATCTTAAATTCAGTTGCCAAACATGTATCTCAGGTGTGTGTTTTAACAAGTACTAACCTCCATTTTATTGTTTTCTTCCCCTTCCGTTAGATATGTGTAAAGAATTTTGGACAATGGGTTGAAGGGATGCATTTTTTGTTTTGTAACTTGGGTTGAAGGGATGCATTTTCCTCCCTCCATGTCATGTCAAAATCCTTCCAAAATAGGATAGATTTGAAAGGAAAATGATCCCTGTCCCCTCCCCATTCCCTCCTAAACTTGCATCTAGGGATGCCAATGAGTGGAATATGGATGGGGTGAAAGCATATCCATATCCATTTAATTTTGTCTCATTCCATATCTTTTCCTCATCCATTTAATTTTTTTCCATCCATCATTACCCTTGTTCACAGGGTGAAATGGGCACACGTTGGATATTTTCGCCCTTAAAACTGAAAGGCATATAAACAACAAATTTTCGAGATGATAAAGTTTCAAAAGAACAAAATGACCAAATTTTTAATTAAATAACAAACCGAATGTCCCTCACGTCTACAAATAGAGATTAACTTAAAATCGAATATTAATGTCACAAATTATAAAGTTTCATGACCAAGCCTTATAATACGATTACATCTATCTGTCTATTGAGTAATGAGAGCAGCAAAGAAGAGTTTAGTGAATAGATAATCAAAGTTAGATTTTTCATTTGTGATATATTTTATTTTTTTCTTCATAAAATGTTTAGGGTGGCCAAGAGGGTCATGGACAAACATCCATATCTCACTTTAAATTCACTCATATCTATACAACAAGAACAACAACAACATCAGAGCCTTAATCCCAAAATGATTTGGGGTCATGAATCATCCTTTGGAATCGCCATGGGTGATCTCAAAAAGCGAAAATATAAAAGAAAGAACAAAAAACAAAAGTGGAGTGAAACATA
>JAYMSF010002081.1:0-10835 GCA_036897335.1 Silene vulgaris
TAAAAAAATTGTAAAATACTAAAACTAAATAATGTAAATTGTAAACCGAACCTAAACGAATTTCTAATTCGAGCTCTACTAAAGCTTGAATTTGAGCAAATATGGCTCGAAATGAGTTCAATCGATTTCAAACCGAGCTTATACAAAACTGATTCCGAGTACTCTACGACTCTACGAGTTGACTCGAATCATTGTCAAACCGGCCGCCAAAAATAGCCGACGACCAAGAAAATTAAACCCTCAAAGTCAAACCCCATAACTACATAAGCCTCATAAACCCTGATTATTCTCTGCCACTTTGGTAACTTCCTTCACCAATTACCATCAATTTCTTAATTTACTGTCAAAATTCAATTTCTTTACTGTCTTATTTTGTATAAATCCACTTTTACAATTTGAAAACAGGTTAAAGTTTGAGTCTTTTTAGGGTTGCAAAATGTTGGTGTTGTTTGAAACTTCACCAGGTTTTGCCCTTTTCAAAGTATTAGATGAAGGCAAACTTTCTCAAATTGAGGTGGGTTGTTTTAGTTTTAATAATTTAATGTAAATTTTGCAGTTTTTTAGATAAAAAATGCAATTTTTTGTGTATTATTAATGATTTTTGTTTGGTATGTTTCAGGATTTAGAGAAGGAGTTTGCATCTTCTGATTTAGCAAGAAAGGTTTGATCTTTTGATCTTTTTGGTTAATTTTGAGGTGTTATTTTGGTTTGTGAGTTTGCGTACATCCGACCCCTTCTTACCTCGCAATTCGCGAGTTAGTGTGGCATTTGGGTAATGTTATTGTTGTTGTTGTTTAGTATGCATGGTTAAATAATGTGTTGGGTAATCAATTAGATGTACAGAAAGTGGTTTTTATTTATTTGAAGATTATTGTTGTCCGAGTAATCCATCCGTTTCAATCATTTGTTTACCCTTGATCAAGATACCAGTCATCAAGAATAGGAAAGGTAAACAAATGATTGGGACTGAAACCTGAGGGCGTACATTTGATTGGATTATGTACATTGTAGGGGAAATGCATTTGTAAATTGTGTCATATGTGGAATGGAACAGCTGAAACTCATGCAAACGACAAAGTTTCGTCGTTAGACCACAATTGGTGTACTTGTTTTTTTTTTTTTATCTGTAGAGTTGAGAGTAGATTAGGATTGTGTTGATGGCATGGTGTTCTCGATTGCACAAATTGGCGACTTTTATATTGTTTGGATGAGAATTGGTCTAAACAATATTGTCCCTGAAGGGTTCGAGTATGGTAGAAGTGTAAAACTTACCCTTTTGAATTGTTTCAGGTAGTAAAGCTGAAAGCTTTCGACAAATTTGAGAATACAGCAGATGCTCTATCAGCTGCCACTCTATTGGGTGACAGCAAGCCAAGCAAGGGACTACGTAAATTTCTGAAAGCGCATTGCTCGGGTGAAACATTAGCTGTTGCTGATTCTAAACTCGGAAATGCAATAAAGGAGAAACTGGTGGGTCACATATCTCCGTCAGTCCATCCTTCTGGTGTTTTTTCATTATTTTCTATGATTGGCCTCTGATTTGTTTCTCTGCAGCAAATTGATTGTGTCCATAATCATGGTGTTATGGAGCTAATGAGAGGTATAAGGAGTCAGTTGAATGAACTTGTTTCAGGGCTTGGCCCTCAAGATCTGGCTCCGATGAGCTTGGGTTTATCACATAGCTTGTCCAGATACAAGTTGAAGTTCAGTCCTGAAAAGGTCAGTTACAACTCGTATCTGTGATTTAAATACGGTTGTGAATTCGTTGCTGTTAATTTGAAACGTTTCCACCTTATGTTCGTTGCGCATTGACTTTTTGTATATTGTGCAGGTAGATACCATGATCATTCAAGCCATTGGATTGTTGGATGATCTTGACAAAGAGCTTAATACCTATGCAATGAGGGTTCGGGAATGGTATGGCTGGCATTTTCCGGAGCTTGCAAAGATTGTCCAAGATAACATACATTATGCTAAGGCTGTTAAGTTAATGGGCGATCGTGTTAATGCTGCAAATTTGGACTTCTCAGAGGTAAAAATTCGGTCATAACTGTACTCCTTGGAACTGAATAATCATCTTGATGGTTAGCATTTTTAATGGTACAATTTCCGAATAGATTTATCAAAAGAAGGATTGGATGTACTTCTCTAATTTGCTGCCGGTGTATTTGGCTCAAAAACTTTATTTTGGAGCTATCCTTCCGCACTGTTTTTCATCTTTACTTTCGCTGTAAAGAAAGCCACAAGTCACATTTTTTCGACATTTTCTGCTTGCAAAGCTGTAAGCTTTCAGGAAAGGTTGGCACTCTATGTGGGATCTCATGGTATCTCTTGATTCACAGGTGTTACCTGAGGAGGTTGAAGCAGAACTCAAAGAGGCTTCAGTGATATCTATGGGAACGGAAGTGAGCGATCTTGACCTAGTCAACATCAAGCAACTTTGCGACCAGGTTTTGTCCCTGTCAGAATATAGAGCTCAGCTGTATGACTATCTCAAAAACAGAATGAACACCATTGCACCAAATTTGACTGCTCTTGTTGGTGAGCTTGTGGGTGCTCGACTTATCGCACATGGCGGAAGTTTGGTGAATCTTGCGAAACAGCCAGGGAGTACAGTACAGATTCTTGGGGCTGAGAAGGCTCTTTTTAGAGCCCTGAAAACAAAGCATGCCACACCTAAATACGGGCTTATATATCACGCTTCTTTGATCGGGCAGGCTGCCGCGAAACACAAGGGTAAAGTGGCTCGTACTCTAGCAGCAAAGGCTGCTCTTGCAATTCGCTATGATGCTCTTGGAGATAACCCAGATGGTTCCATGGGTCTTGCAAATCGCGCCAAGGTAACACTCTGCAGAAACCCAAAGTAGCACCAAGATCCCGTTCAACAGAAAACTTATGTGATAGTGTTTTATGTGAGACCAACCCACGACCCCTATTATCATGAGGAATACACGAGGCTTTGGGTTGGTCTCATCTGTAAAATCATCTCATATAAGAGTCGCGGTTGGGCTAGAGATGTTCTAATGCAGGTCCCTAGATTACGTATTATGTTTCTCATTTGACCTTTTCTGGGTTTTATACGCAGCTTGAAGCACGCCTTAGGAATCTTGAAGGAAAAGAGTTAGGTAAGTCAGCTGGATCAGCCAAGGGAAAACCGAACATAGAAGTGTATGACAAAGACCGTAAAAAGGGAGCTGGTGCGCTTATAACTCCAGCCAAGGTAATCTCTCTTTCACTAACTTTTCTGATAAAGTTTTAGCATTTAAACGAACGTATATGAGTTGATCTCCGTTTACTTCAGATCAACTCATTATTTTACAGTTAAATGAGGAATGCGTAGTTATTTAAGTGAGTTTGACATGTAAGACGGTTACTACTAGCATCTAACGGCCTCCCTCTTATGTATTTTGGACAGACATATAATCCGGCAGCAGATTCTATCCTTACCAAGAATGACTCCAAAGCGGTGCCAATGGACGATGAATCTCATGGCGTTGATGAATCAAAGAAAGAAAAGAAACACAAAAAGAAAGTTTCTGTCGTGGAGGATACTGATGAAGGTGAAAAGGCTATAAAGGAGAAGAAAAAGAAAAAGAAACACGCTGATAACGATGTTGAGCCTGAGACGAAAAAAGAGAAAAAGAAGAAGAAGAAGCAGGCAGAGAATGAAGAGGAAGAGAAGGAAACAAAAAAGAAGCGAAAGCATGCAGACATTACTGAAACCTCCGAACCCATCAGCGAAAAGAAAGATAAAAAGAAGAAGAAAAAGGGCAGCGAGTAAGGAGAGTAGGAGACGATACTTGCAACGGACAAATCCGAAAATTTTGGCTATACCTATATCCCAACATTTCATCCTGAAATTTGTCAAATTGTCTAATCTGCTGGTTGTTGGGGTTATGTTACTTTCTCTATACTGCATTTGGTAGATTTTTCAGCAGAATTTCTGGGTTTCAACTTATCTCTTTCATAGTTATCACATTTGAATCATATTCTGTAAATTTGTTCCCAAGAGTGTCAGTTGATGAGATGTCACCTATTTTTGGCTAGTTTCACCATCAGTTTTGTTCAGTAGTTGATTGGAAACCCATGGTAATTCGTCGATTGGGACAGAGGGAGTACGCTTTTTACTCAGATGCAAGTCATATGTCTGTCACGTTCCGTGAATGCAGGACCTTTTTTGGGTGACTCATTGCAGCCTACGGAATAGTCTGCAAACCACACATACTAGGTCAACGACTCTTTTTATTAGGGCGAAAGGCTCGAAGTCCAGGAGACATAGTTTCCGCCTCTAAACACATGAATTGCTAAACATATTCATAATGTAGATGCCTAATCTAATCATAGTCATACTCTCATACTTGATAAACAATGTTGTCTTGCAAACCTTAAGATATAATTTATCATTAACTGTTAATTATATCCTTTAAATAATAAACAAATATTAAATGTCATTATTAATATACTTTTGCATGTTTATCTTTGCTTATCCATCACCTTGCTTAACAAAGAAAAGAAAATAATAACAAAGCTTAATCGATCTTGTAAAGGATCATTTGACCAAATTAAGCTTCTCAACTTCCAAGCGATAATACAAGTTATGTTACCGAGTCTGTTCTAATTATTTGCTTACCGTTGATTAAAATACTTTTCATTCAGAATATAACGGTAAATAAATTATTAAGGCGATTCATTTTTTAATTTTGTAAGATTAGTGTTACTGTTATTAATATCCTTGATAGGGACACTTTCTAATTAAAGTACACTTAGGAGTATAATTTAAAATTATCTGATTTTGATGTTGTCCAGCTACTACACCTCCCTCAACTAAAGACAATGCTAAACATCCAAATCCATGAAGAATGTGTATCAACTAGAAAATATTCAATGATTATGATTGTTTTGCGTGCTTACTATTCTCACAAACTCTTGCAGTCTTGCATGAGTTCGGATTTTTTGTCTCATTTACGTGTTTCATTTTGTGTCCTAACACTTCTTCATTTGGCACGTAAATTTTAATCATTAGAAGAAAAACCGGTTAAATCTTATAAGATGTTATGTCAAAAACTACAATGGGATACAAAATAAGACATGAATGAAAAAGAAAATCCACTCTTCTCCTTATGTGGGAGAAAGATTTCAACTGTTTTGTGTCATAAACATATAAGCCCAATTACAAAAGGAAGAAGATCCGAAATTACAATCTATCGTTTATTCCTCATATGTAGTAATCTCAACTAAACTATAATATCATAATAAGGATACAATTTGATGTTGATGAGATTTGAAGTTTGAACTCGTGTTATTGGTATTATTTTTCATGAGTTCACTAGCTAAGTTAGAACTAACCAACAACACGGGCTAACTCAGCCCCCTTACTGACTCAGCCCCCTTACTGCCGAGTCAACATTTTAGAGCCCCCATAGACCCACCCCACATAAGCCCAGTGCAGCCCGTCCCAGTAACTGGCTGGTCCCGGTCTCAATATGAGTCTGATGCAGCCTGTCCCAATGACTTTGTATATTGATTATAATATCCCCGTATCATATACACGATCTTACACGATAACCGATATTGCGTAATAGTGGACTAATCCCCCAATAAAAACACCATAGCATACTACATAGCTTACAAACTTCATTTCTATACATTTGTTGAATATTTGTGAGACGGAAATGAGAAAGTAGTATAGTCATCTTCACACCAACACCAACCCTCTCCACTTCACAATCATCAAATACATTTACACATTTCCATCAAATCATAAATCCCTTCTTTTTGACTCACTCTTTGTCGGATTTTCTTCATCCTATAATTTCCCAATTAAACAAAAAAATAAAATCAAATAAAAACAGTCTATAATTAACTTGTTTGCTAGCTGTTCAACTGCTCAACAATCAATCAATCCAAAAAAAAAACTAAGTCAAATCAATCCAACTTGTCTCCTTTCTGCTTAATCTTGCTTCTGTAAGTCTTTTTACTTAATCCCCTTCATTTTTATTTCCCAAAGTTCCGATCTTTTTGCTTAAATTCTTGTTTAAAGACGATAATATCCGTCTTAAACTTAAAATGGGTCGAGTATGGACGATGGGATTAGGAAATTTATGTGCCAAAGTTGCAATCTTTCTTCTTTATGTCTTTTTACTTGGTACCCATCAATTTTATGTCTCAAAGTTTTGATCTTTTTGCATAAGTTCTTGTTTATCCGTCTTAAACTTAAAACGGGTCAAGCATGGTAGATGGGATGAAGAAATTTATGTTCTAAGTTGCAATCTTTTTGTGTATTTGTACTTGTTTGTGATTTGATTTTTGTGTGTTTTAGGAGTTGCAGTTGTTGAATTGAAGAATTTGGGGGATTAGGGTTTGTGGGTACTGGCTAGTGATCATTTCTTGGTTAAATGTGATTGGGAAGAATTGTGTTCTAAGACATTTCAGACAATTGTTCGGAAATTGTTTACTGAAATTCCGCTTTCGCATCTGTATTATTGATAGATCATTGAGTAATGGTGAGATATGAGGGTATATAGTGTGATTAGAACATGGGTTGTGTGTTTGGGAAAGAGGGTTTAGTTGAAGAGGGCAGAGAAAGAAATGGGAGAAAAGAGAAGGAGAATTTGAGTGTTGAGTCTGGTAGGAAGGTTGATTTGCCTGTAGCCGATGTCGTTTCGGGTTGGGATGTAGGAAATGAGGGTGAGAATGGTGGTGTTAAGCTGAGTAATGGTGGAGGTAAAGAGGAGGATAAGAAGGGTGGGGAGAATGGGGAGGAAGGTGGTGAAAGGGAGGTAAATGTGGGTGAAAGTCGAAAGCCAAGAGGGGAAAAAAGGCGGTCAAAGCCGAATCCTAGGTTGAGTAATCCTTCCAAAGGTATACATGGTGAGCAAGTTGCTGCTGGGTGGCCTTCTTGGCTTTCTGCGGTTGCAGCTGAAGCGATTAATGGTTGGGTTCCTCGACGAGCAGATACTTTCGAGAAGATTGACAAGGTAGGGGATTGCATTTCAATTTAGTTGCGAATTTGGTTTACTAGCTAGCTACGTTACTCATACTCGATTAGAAATAACCAACATGGGTGTGTGTCGGAGTAAACATTTTTTTTGAAAAATAAAGTGTCAAGTTTTGGACGTGGTTACGCTAGGTAGTATGAAGACTATGAGTAACGTAGCTAGCTAGTGTGGCATTTGACATTTGTATATTTTTCATTGACATTTTCTTTGTTATTATAGATTGGGTCAGGAACGTATAGTAATGTATATAAAGCTAAAGATTCATTGACTGGGAAGATTGTTGCACTTAAAAAGGTTCGCTTTGACAATTTGGAGCCCGAGAGTGTAAAATTCATGGCGCGAGAGATATTGATCTTACGTAGGTTAGACCATCCTAACGTTATAAAGCTTGAAGGTTTGGTAACTTCAAGGATGTCTTGTAGTTTGTACTTGGTTTTTGAGTACATGGAACACGATTTAGCTGGCCTTGCTGCAAGTCCAGATATTAAGTTTACAGAACCTCAGGTTAGTGATAAACTATCTTTTTGCATTGAATTATTTAATCCCTAGTTTTGAGTTTATTTGGTAATGTTAGCTCCTAGTAAATTAGTTATTGAACTGCAGGTGAAATGTTACATGCACCAGTTGATCTCTGGGCTAGAGCACTGCCACAACCGTAATGTGCTTCACCGTGATATAAAAGGATCAAATCTTCTCCTAGACAATGCAGGAGTACTTAAGATAGCTGATTTTGGATTGGCGACTTTCTTTGATCCAAATAAAAAGCATCCCATGACGAGCCGTGTCGTCACTTTATGGTATCGAGCTCCTGAGCTACTTCTTGGTGCAACTGATTATGGCGTTGGCATTGATCTTTGGAGTGCGGGCTGCATCTTGGCTGAGTTGTTTGCTGGGAGGCCTATCATGCCTGGCCGAACTGAGGTAAACTTTCATTGTTTTATTTGTTACCCCAATGGCCCAATACCCCATAATATATATGGGTAATTGAGATCTGGCCATTTGATATGAATCTGCTAGTATAGGTTGTCTACTCTTTTGTACGTTGTATCTTAATAATTTAAGGCGTCTGGTTTTTTCCATCTATTGTCGCTCAACTTTTGACAAGATTGTTATACCTTAGTATGCTTCTCTTGCTATTACATTAAGCTCTCTTCCACACTTTTGGATTTATATCAAGCTCTCAAACTTTCATCAGAACAATACTCCCTGGGTTCTTTCTTATAAGTCGTTTTAGCATATTGCACATGAATTAAGAAAGATTTGGAAAACTTGAACTACAAATTTTTTATAGTGACTAACCTTTGGAAATGGGATTACAAGTTCTATTGCGCATTGTTCGTTTTAGTATTTTCTGGATTCATCCATGTTCATTTCAGTGATCTTTACCTTACTTAAAGCTTTCTGCATTGGAATATTTATCATCCATAGTATTGGCAATGTAATCTTTGTTGCACAAACTTTTACGGAGTATAACACGGGCTTATACAGTCATACACGAGACAATGAGACCACCCCATTACCTTGTACTTATAGAGACTTAAGAGTACGGTTGATCCCATAGAAAACCCACTATTTGTAAGAAGCTGCAGCTTGAATACAATCTACTTCTGTATGATGACGTGGAACTTCATGCTGTTCTTTTTCAGATAGTCACTTGAATTGCTTGTTGTAAAGTGTATATAGATGATGATGTTTTTATTGGCCGTAGGTGGAGCAACTGCATAAGATATATAAGCTATGTGGTTCACCTTCTGATGATTATTGGAAGAAATCAAAGTTGCCCAATGCAACCATATTCAAGCCACGAGAACCGTACAAAAGATCCATACGAGAGACCTACAAAAGCTTCCCACCATCAGCATTGTCTTTAGTTGATACTCTTCTTGCAATTGATCCAAATGAACGCTTAACTGCCACAGATGCTTTGAATGGCGATGTAAGTTTCTGTCTCTCATTACGGACAGTTTTCATTCAGTTTGATATGTTTTGTTATATGGTTCATCGCGTCATTCCAACATGTCGGGCTGTAAATCTACAAGCTGTTTAATTCTCTATGAATGTAGAGAATTATTCTACTGATGATACTGGAAGTGAAGGTTGTATCTATCATTCTATCATCCATGCTATATGCTTTTCCTACCCCTCTATGACTCTAGGTTAAGATGTACAATCAAGAAACTAAGCTTAAATTGCGCCTTTAAGCTCCAGGGTCAACACCTCAATGCTCATTAGGTGCACCTTTGTTATATGATCAGTACGTTGAACATGTCATTTTGTCTGGATTCATCCTCACTTCATTAATCTGCTTGAACTCTCGTGTAATTTTGCTGGCCTACTTTTCTTACTATTAGTCGCCAACAACAATTTGAAGGGCTGTTTTCAAACTTTATTGTGTCAACATAGTTTAGGAAACTAGAACCTTGTACGACGTCGCCTCAGTGAAGAATATGTTGTGTATCATAGTTCGTAAGTACTCAAAAAGGATCATTTTATATGTGATGGGTTAGGATACCAGATTTTGTTTCTTATTTTTCGATTCACAGAGATCTTCTATATGATTATCAATCTAGTTTCCATGGTTACTGTGCAGTTTTTCAATACTGAGCCTCTTGCTTGTGATCCGTCAACGCTTCCCAAGTATCCACCAACCAAGGAAATGGATGCAAAACGGCGTGATGACGAGGCTCGAAGGTCAGTGTATCACAATGATGTCATCTTTGCTTTTGCTTGCGGTTGTCTGTTCAGGATGTTAGTTTCATGTTTCTCATAACTCTGTGACAATGTAGGGGATACTCTTTCTGCGATTTTCCAACTCGTTGATTCCAAATTACTTAATATCTTCATTGCGGTGGGGGAGGAGGGTCGAATTCGACGAGTTTGTGAAATAATTTTTTTATTTGATATATGGAAAGGAAATTTGTGATGTCTTGACAGCCTCTTGAAGTACAAACCCTAGTATCCACTGTGATCGTTACTGAAACAGTTATACGGTCCCTAGAACTCTTAAGATGTCTTAACTGTTGTAATCTGTTAGAAATGTTATGTTCACGAGACTGTGGTTGTGAACTTATCCACTTTGTCCCCTTCATTGCTCCTCATCTACACCAAATATTACAGGGAACTTCCTCATAGTACATGTTTTTAGGCTAACATATATTTTCCTTGCAGACAAAGAGCAGCTAGCAAAGCACAAGGTGATGGCACGAAGAAAACCCGGACTCGTGAGCGGCCCAGGGCAATGCCAGCCCCTGAAGCTAATGCAGAGCTTCAAGCTAATCTCGATGTATGTGTGTTATGTTGCTTTTTCTTGTTATCCTGTTTAACTTTGGAGATTTCAGCCATCAGAATACAAAAAAGTCACATTGTCGGGGTTACAACTTCGCAAAATCAGGTTAAGCAAGAATTGTGGGTAATGTTCACCACCGTATGTGTGGTATAGATACTATTGTAGATTTGTAGCCGTGGCCTGTGGGAAGATAGACATTAATACGGGAAAATACATTTTGTTGAAGTTGGTCATTTATGCAAAATAGTGATTAGAAAATCTCAAGCCTTGTTCTGTCAGTCTGTCACATGAACCGTTGGCTTTTCTGGCACTGGCCAGGAAGCTTCAGCTTATCATTGTGGGTTATGAGCCTTGGTAATGGAAGGTTTCTGGCATTTCCTACATCACAATCTTTTCCTGAGTTAGCAAAGACTTGCTAGTCTATTGTCTTGGAATATGATTAAATAAAACAAAATGTCTCACTAAGCGGGGTTACTCTTCCTTTTTTTTTTTTTTTTTTTATTTTGAAAAAAAGGGTTTTTTAATGTGATTTTTTTTTTTTTTTTTGTGGG
>JAYMSF010002082.1:0-10835 GCA_036897335.1 Silene vulgaris
GCTCAAAAACAAGTAAAGTTTGAGGTCATATGCTCAGAAAAAGTACACATATGCTCACAAACATTTAAAATCAGAGGTAGTACCTCCGATATACAATCCTATTTCTCTAGCCCACCAAAAGGGATGATCATCTACAACTTCATGAAAAAGAAAGTGCCAAGGTTTTACAAGTTATTTTGATTTAGTCCATTAATATCAAACCAAAAGAATATTACATGCCCTTGACTCCATCTGAAACAGATTAAACTAAGCTTAGTGTGATGAGAGTTGACACTTGACAAAGCCATTTTTGAAGTGTCGATAAGGACGTTATAATCTGAATTCAATTTCACACAAGGTTAGAATACCATCCATTGTTTGGTTCACAGTTATCAAGCAGTGGAGAGTATGAGGCAAGGAATGGAGCCTAAGCTTGCAGCTGAAGACGCAATATCCCGAATATCAAGAAAGTTTCCTAATTTTGTTGGAGCCGTTTTTACTGTGAACAAGAATGGCGTTCATGCAGGAGCCTGCCATGGATGGACATTTCAGTACTCGGTTAGACTTCCACACATGGACGATGTCAAGCTGTTCACTATCACTCCTCAAACTACAAGTTCTCGTGTGAAATGATCATTTTGTTGTTAATACTTTATACTTGTATGAAACCATCCTCGTCTGAGACATTATGTTTGAATATAATGGACTAATTCAAAATAACGGTTATAAAGCTGATCACTTCTTTCATCTCAAAGTAGTGGATGGTCTTCCCCTCGACGGGTTATACACTTATATTTGAAGGTCAAGGTCACTTACTCACTTAAAAGAAAAAAAAAATTATTGCGAGGAAAAGTTTCGTACATCCAACCCCTAGTCTCATAGGCTATGTTTGTGTTTGTCGTTATTTGTTTTTACCTCTTCCTTCCCGTATGTAGCATCTAACATCAATTGACAGGTTCTTAATATTTGCGCTTATTTGATACTTCCTCTGTTCCATTGAGTTATTTACGTTTCTGAACGAAAGTTTGAGTCGGGAGGGTACTACTTATCATATTACTCATTCTGGTGGGTTTATTTGCAACTACGTTGCTAGTTGACATACTGTTGCGAAAACGTGCTTGCACTATATTTGTCAATTTACACGAATTTAAAAAAACTATTTTTGTCAATTTCATCTTTGATTTCTCTTTCGTGAACTTTTGCTTCATATTATTATACTAAAACTCTCACATCTTAATGACGTAAGGGAATATAACACTCAGAAGAGGGATTCATTCTATCTTGTCCTTCATGCAAAAATTATTCAATTACGGACTACAAAGTACTGTAATTGATTAAGGGAAAAAAATTCAAACGTCTTACATTTTCGACACGTAGTTTTCGCGTAATTGCATTTAACCTGTTGAGCACTTGAGCCACTTGTTTCAAATTCTTACTTGTAGCGGTCACAAATTATGATGACACCTACATCCGATTTAAAAATGTTAAAAAGGAAATGGGTTATGAGGCGTCATAACCTTGTGACCGTCACGAGATGCAGACATACCTAGGCCGTAGTAATCTACAGTAATTTGGCTTTTCAGATTATCTCGCGTATCGGTGTCTCATACGGATAATTACAGTATATGTTTGTACAACATGTCTCCCTTTAGACGAGCTTTTTCCGTCTGAAAATTAAGACGGAGAAAATGTGACTTATTCACAATAAAATGTGGTCACTATTTGATAAAAAGTTACCAGAACAATTTTAGCTGTAACTTTAACGATAACATTTTGTAATTAACTGATCACTTTTTATTACACAATGGCGACATTTTCTCCGTCTTAATTTTAGACGGAAAAGACCCGTATGAAATGAGAATTTGCCTATGTTTGTAATACTCAGGGCATTATATTGGCACTCCAAAGGCCATATAAGTTTTTCTCATTTTATTCATCATCAAGGCATCATGATTCATGCAAGTGGAAATGAGGATAGAATGGACTCAATGGTAGATGTTTTTGGTGTGTATAGCCGTTTTAACGTTAATGCAACAACGTCAATAAAACGCGGTTTTTGGCATATGAATTATGAATGAGTCTAATAATACCAAACAAATTAAATTAAAATGTAGCTGCTTAAATCACCATCCGTTTCTTCAGATGCCTGTGTAGTCCATTTCCGCAAGAAGGAAACTTAGACCATGTCACATAAATTTAGTATAAACAATTACAACGTGCATGCCTTTACAAATTAACTGTTCATCTCAATTTCTGAATCTAGTGTAAATACTTGTGACGACGATGTCGGTTTTGGAAGAATAGAGTTATATGCCGCTAGCTAGCTGGTGGTAATAAGTCTCAATACTACCCTCTCATATGCAATGACTCTGTAAATGTCAGCTAACCTGCTTAACAAATAAAATCATACAGAGCAAGTGTTATAATTTGGGTTAAAATCATGTCGACATTAAATTTACCTTCTAGAGTCGTAGCTCCTTTTACACCCGAAAAACCAAATACCACCACATAGAATTTGTTACTTGTCGAGTCTGACTACTCGACGTCTCGACAGCTTGTTACTAGGCTTAGTTTTGGTTGGTAATTAATTCCATTACGTGGCCTTGTACAGTTGTACATTTAATTAGATTGGAGAAGAAGAAATAGAATTATAAGAGTAACTAGGTCCAAAGATTAAGTCCAAGATACTTAGTGCTAATCCATTATGGTTCTTTTTTCTGTTCAACATAATACAGTATTTTAGTGTTTTTTAAGTATATTCCTACCTAAACTATAAAGGAATAATACAAGTAAAATTTTATGATCAAATTAGTCAAACGGCCTTTGTCTATGCTTTAGAATCAACCAACCAATAGTATCAAATTCATGCCATTTAATTTTGAACGACGTGCATAAGTTTTTTGAACCTCTCAAAATACATGAGATATACTGAGTTGTGTTCTTCTCTAAAGCCTTCAATAATCTCTAGAGTAACTTTTCTCGTTAGTGTGCGCGGCCATTTTGATCTTGGGTCATTCGGAAACAGCCTCTTTGTGTTCTAACACAAGGGTAAGGGCGTAAGGCTGCGTACATCTGCTGGTTCCATTGAGAAACTGAGGTAATGCTGTTGTTTTTTAAGTCATAATGTGTGTTGCAATTGAGTTATAAACGAGTTTTGATGATTATTATGACCGTATTCTTGCGCTGTATTGACTGACAGGTTTATTCTTTTTGGATTGCAGGTCAAGAATTTTTTTCGTGTAGGGGATTTTTGTAAGGAAATATGATAGAGAAGGAACATAAAGATGTAGCAGAGAATGGTAAAGGACCACATGTCGTTGCGATAGCATTGAGTGGAGGGTCCAAGAGCAAGCATATCGTAAAATGGGCTATCGATAAATTTGGTGCTGAGGGTCCTGTTACTTTCAGGTTGCTACATGTCTTCCATAAGATTACTGGGGTTCCTACACCAAGTAAGTCTTAGCTTCTAGACTCCTGTCTTTCGGATCATCTGTTGATAATATCATATGGATTGTGGAAATTAGGTATTAGACCGCGGTAATGATTGTAAATTGTAGTAGTAATGACGAGGTTTAATGTAATGCGGTTTTACTGGTTGTATGACTGCATCAGTTGTATCAGTCATGTATCGACATTTGACATGATTCTTTATCGATTGCAGTGGGGAATTTGATCCCTCTTCCACAAGTGCGATTTGATGTCGCAGCTGCTTACAAGAGGGAGATAGAATGGCAGAAGAATGAGATGATTCTTCCATACCAACAAATGTTCAACTTTAAAAAGGTTAGCATAAAACCCGAATCCTGTTAAGCTTGCCCGAATAATGGCACACATTACACAGTCACTAATTTCAGTAATTTGCTGCTGTATGCAGGTGTCAGTTGAAGTTGTGTTGCTCGAGTCTGATGAAATTTGGACTGCTATATCAAAGGAGATATCTAAAGAAGGAATAAAGGATCTTGTCATAGGGGCTTCCTCCCACAGTATGTTTGCGAGGTACGCCAAGAGTAGGAGGCGGATGTCTGTCGATGTGTCAGGCACAACTACAATAACAACATCATCCGGTTCCTCCGTCTATGGAGAAATAAAGGGTCGGATGTACGTAACTTTATACCTGTATTGAAAATACAAAGAGTCTGTTTCTAGATGACCTATGATGAAAATTACGTCATGATTTTACATCAGTCAACTGTTAATTCACAATTAAAAACCCTGTCAGTTTAGCGAGCCAACAACATCATTACCCGAGTGAGCCTACACAACAATACAACATTACCGTTTCTGCGTTAATACACAACGGGTTAGTCTAGACTCTTATGAAAGATTATCTTATGCATACAAGAAGTCATTAAATCATATGAGTTTTGTCTTTTAGAAGATTGCTGAAACTTTATCACTGACTGATATATGGCATTATGCAGAAAAATCAAAGGACAATCACTGTCATCAATGATCTCGGAGACTGCGCCAGGTTGCTGCACAGTCTATGTTGTTTCCAAGGGAAAGTTAGAGGCCTTACGTCCATCAGAAGGCGAGACACATAGGAGTTCTATTGAATATGATAGTAGTGCAGTCGACTCTACCACCAGTTCATCAAGATACACAACAAGCACTTTAGGTAATGCGCATAAATTGTTTCGCTTTTAGATTATAGGTAAATGCAACATATATCGGTTCTGTGATGCTACATATCGATATACTGTCTTCAGGAATTACAAATTTGAAACAAATATCTTTATAATTACAACCCAAAATGGCCCACTTATAACCACTGGATCTGATTATCCAAACCGAAACGACCTGCAACCCAAAATGATTTGCTGTGACCATTTTGGTGTATCTGATTTCTCTTTCAAATTAACGGCCGTCACTTATTAGCATTGCTGTCTCTCAACCTATATATAAAGTTTCTAACCTTTAGCGATTTTAACAGACCCTGGTTCAAATTCATCAGAGTATTCTTTTGCGTCTTCTCATGTGACAACAACGAGCTTTGATTCAGGTTCCACCGTGAATTATGGCTCCAATCACAGACGCAACAATACACCAGAAAGCACTACTTTTGAACCAGATTATGGAAAAGATATAGATGATTCTTTGAGCCAAGGGCTCAGGTCTGCTGTTAGTCTGCAGAGCATTAGTGAAAATACCGATTCCTGGTTTGCCGATCAAGTACCCTCAGTTATAGATGAACCCTCCTCCTCACGTTCTCATTCAGTGTCGTCTATTGAAGACCAGGTCAGTGTTTCATTAATAAGTGTGTATAAATTCTTGTGTAAGACTAAATATACTCTCCTTATAAAGTCCATAGCCAAACTATTTTCTGAACTTTATACGGAGTCTTCACATTAGTTGTTATGGTCTCATGCTATGCAAACTAGAACACGGAGTTTGAGTCAAGTCATCACGGCTTTTGATCCTTGCTCTGACATTAAGTTGATGTTCATATTTCACAGAAGAGTATCAACTCAGAGCTAGAGAAGCTGAGGATAGAACTGCGCCATATCCGTGGGATGTACTCAATAGCTCAAAATGAAACACAGGATGCTACTAGGAAGGTAAGTTCTTCCGAATGTAGGGTGTTCTTTATCAAATTTGATTCAATTTAGAGCCTGTTAGCCTTCAGTCCGTCAAACGGTGTGTTGAAAACACAGATTAACCTGTTAACCCACTATCAGATTTGTGTCAATAATTGTTTTAATAACATGTGTTATGTATGGGCAGCTAAGTGACCTAAACAGGCTATGCCATGAGGAAGCAGTGAAGCTCAAGCAGATCAAAGAAAAGGAGGAGATGACCAAAGAAATAGCTAGACTAGAAAAGGAGAGATTTGAAGCTGCAAAGAGAGAAGCAGTGTACGCTCGGGAATGTGCTCAAAGAGAGGCATTTCAAAGGAGGGAAGCTGAAATCAAAGGTGCGCGAGATGCAAAGGAGAAAGAGAAGCTCAAAACTGTACTTGCAGGTCCTATGCATCAATACCAGACATTTACATGGGAAGAGATAGTTTCTGCCACTGGATCATTCAATCAAAAGCTTAAGATCGGAGAAGGATCTTACGGAAGTGTGTATAAGTGCAAGTTGCATCATACTCCTGTCGCCATTAAAGTTCTTCATTCCAAAGAGGGAGCCAAAAGCAAGCAATTCCTTCAAGAGGTATCCTCGCTCCATCTTTGCTGTACCATGATCTTTTCGACTGCAATAAATCTATCAAAAAAAATGTTCCACAGAAATAAGTTGAATAGAATAAATCGTTAGCTAAAAGCTTCTTGTGACTCGTATTTCTTTGATTTCAGTTGGAGATCTTAAGTAAAATTCGGCATCCACATCTGCTGCTCCTTCTCGGGGCATGTCCAGAACAAGGTTGCCTGGTCTATGAGTACATGGAAAATGGCAGCTTAGAAGACCGTTTACTACGAAAAAACAACTCCCCTCCATTACCATGGTATGATAGATTTAGAATAATATGGGAGGTAGCCTCAGCCCTGGCTTTCCTACACAATAACAAACCAAATTCAATCATTCATCGCGATTTGAAACCCGCCAATATTTTGCTTTATCAGAACTTTGTAAGCAAAATTGGTGACACGGGTCTTTGTACAATGCTCAATTTGGAGCCATCAGCAATGTCCGTAATGACCTTATGCACTGATTCTACCCCAGTTGGTACTCTATGCTACATTGACCCTGAGTATCAAAGAACGGGAAAAATCTCGGTCAAGGCCGATGTTTATGCTCTAGGGATTGTTATTCTGCAGCTGTTGACAGCAAAGCCACCAGTGGGTATAACCAATGTTGTTGAGGATGCTATGAAGGAACGACGTTTGATGCAAATATTAGACAAGGATGGCGGGAAATGGCCGTTTAGAGAGTCTGCTGAATTAGCTCTGTTGGGAACACAATGTGCTGAGCTTAGGCGCAAAGATAGGCCTGATCTTCAAACTAAGGTTCTGCCTATTCTGGAAAGGATTAAAGATGTCGCGGAAAAGAGTAGAGATCTTGCTGATGGTATTCTTGTTGCACCTCCTAGCCACTTCATCTGCCCTATACTTGTGGTACGCTCTTCTAAAACATTTCCTTCTCGGCTTCTTAGTATCTGAAGTTAAGTACACAACTAATGTAAATGTTTGTAACAGGATGTGATGGAGGATCCGTGTGTAGCATCAGACGGGTACACATATGATCGAAAAGCAATCGAGCTGTGGATAAAAGATAACGATACATCTCCTACGACAAATTTCCCACTTTCAAACAAACACCTTATACCGAACTACTCTCTTCTCTATGCCATCACAGAATGGAAGTCTAAGAGAAAGTTTCGAACTCAAAAATCGACTAACCATTGAAAATTCTTTAATTTTTTTTTTTGTTGTGATAAGATTTTTTGTAGAAGCTCTGCATAATGTAAGTGCGACATTGACACTCATATGCAGGGTTTTCGGTTGTAATGGGAATCAAACAAATGATCCATGATTGTATAGTTTTAGGGTTGGATATATATACAATATACTGATTACTGAGTAATGGAAACATTGAACTTGCAATGCGGAATTTTCATAATTTAAAAAAGAAAAAAAAAGGGGTGAGAGAGGCTCGAACTCTCGACCTCAGGATTACTCAACAAAGCTATGAGACCTACGCGCTAGCCAACTGCGCCATCACCCCCATTGTTGTATGATACGCGCTAGTTGCTCTGGTACACCGCCGAATTAACCTCCTATCTTCTAACCTATGGTTTTAAACAATCTATATCCGACTCATCTTTATTTATTTTACACACAAAAATCACCTGTATTTATATGCTTGTCTATGTTGACGACATTATCGTCACTGGACCACACCCTACTCAACTACATTATTTTATCGACAAATTATCTCAACGTTTTTACTAAAGGATCTTGGACCATTGTCATACTTTCTTGGCATCGAGGTTGCACCTAATTCACTCGGCCTCCACCTCAACCAATCCAAATATGTTCATGACCTCCTCACCAAGTATAAAATGATTGATGCAAAGCCAAACACCACTCCCATGGCTACATCTCCGTCCCTAGTTCGTGAAGATCACCTACCCATTCATGACCACTCCACTTATCGTGCCATTGTTGGTAGCCTCCAATACCCCTCTCTCTCACCAGGTCTGACATTGCATTTACTGTAAATCGTCTTGCTCAATTCCTACATCACCCCACCACCTCTCATTGGACTGCCCTCAAACGTCTCCTTCGCTATTTGCAAATTGCAAGGCACCCAAACCGTTGGTCTACAATTATATCGCGATTCTCCTCCACGTCTTCATGCATTTTGTGATGCCGATCATGCGGGTGATAAAGACACCTATGTATCCACAACGGGCTACATCATATATCTCGGTCGTAATCCAATCTCATTGTCTTCAAAGAAGCAACGCGGTCTTGCTCTCTCCACTACTGAAGCTGAATTTCGTGCCGTAGCATCTGTCACCACTGAGACTATGTGGCTCCTCAACCTTCTCACTGAACTACACATCACTGTTACCAGCTCTCCAGCCATCTTTTGTGACAACATCTCCGCGACTCTATATGCTAAGAACCTGGTCTTTCACTCTCGAATGAAGCACATGGCTCTATCCTTTCACTTCGTCAAACAACAACTGCTTCATGGTCAAGTTCGCATTATTCAACATGTTGCTAGCAAAGATCAATTGGCTGACATCCTCACCAAACCACTTCACAAGCACCAGTTTCTTGAACTTCAACATGTTGCTAGCAAAACACGGCTCCCGACCGAGCACCAGCGGCACTCGACCGAATACGCTCTACTCGACCGAGTGTCAAGCCAACTCGGTCGAGTGACACCTAGACAAAAGTCTGACAAAACACACTAATCACTCACTCGGTTGAGTACCAGTCACTCGATCGAGTACCTAAGGTCAAGAAACGCGTAGTATTACAGTCCTCCCTCTCCTTATAAACGAACTTCGTCCTCGAAGTTCACACTCATGCCCGCATAACATATACACATGCCACTCCACCATCCAACACCACTCAAACACTCTTCCTAAATTCTCGACACTAACTCAACCAACAACGCCTACCTCAACAGCACACTCGCAGTATTGCATCATCCATAGAATAGCCTACCTAATTTCATAATACTATCGAATACCAACAACACAAGTGCCAATGCATCGCTAACAGTATCGTTGGTTCTATAATGCCCCTTGGGTATCACATAGTTTTGGGGTTGCTAATACCCCTTTGTTTGTACCTTACCGTAATTCTTGTGCTGTGTACCAGTTTTATTTATAAAAGCTTATTGTTGTCAAAAAAACAGAAAAAAATTAAGAGGGGTACTGGAGCTTCGGTACTTTGAGAGTACTGGAGAGGAGCTGGTCTCCGGAAAATGATTGGCCCAAGACGATCTTTATCCAAAATGATATTTGCCCAAGATTTGTGGCTGACCCGATCCAAACCAACCTGATTAACCCATTTAGTAATTGAACATGAAACTAATGCAAGTATAGCGGTTTTTGCTCAAAATTTACCTTTTCAGCAGCAGTTATTGTACAAACATCCTGAAAGGCTGAAACAAGTCCGTCTTCTTTCCATCCCAGAAACTTTCCCCTTTTCATTCTATAGCACTCGTTTTCAGTTCAGTTCAGTTCGAATTTGTTTCCTTCCTCTTTCTCATTTCATTTGTTTACTATAGGTAAGGATCTATTCCTTTATGATAAATTTTATTTATTAATTTATTAATTCCTTCGTTTTTACCTTAATTCATTTGATTTTCCAATTAAATTGCAGTTATTAACTTATAGGAACTGAACTGAACTGAACTTATAGGAACTGAACTTAACTTATAGGAACTGAACTGAACTTAAAGGGGGTGACTTCAAGTCCAAAAGAACAAGGCCTTACTCTAGAGAGTCTCTAGTGCAAGTGTGCAACGTTTCATTTTTCCCAGCTGTTTTTACATTAATTTATCCAGTATTTTTTTTAATTGATTATCCAAGATACAGATATGGGAAATTGGGTCTTGTTACTTTGCATGAAATGCTCATTTTTTTTGAACCAAAAAATATTTAAGTGACCATAACTCGTATTTTCGAAATTAAAAAACGACGATTCTCTTTTTCAAACTCCTCGTCTTTTCTAGAGCAACAATTTGGGAAAAAACTGTTGCATTTGAAACCTGTAGCTCGAAGATATTGTATGTCTGAGTTTTAATTGTTAAACTTTGAGGGTCCATATTTCTTAGCCATGGATTTTAAATGCAACACTTTTTTTTTTCCAAAATTGTAATTCTTGAAGAGATGATTGACAGGTCAGTAACTGGTTTCAGTTCATGTCTGGTTATTTTCGGGTCAAGTCATCAGCGGGGCGCAAGAGTGGTTGGGTCAATACCGGGTTACTTTTTCAGCATAAATTTTAGTTCTCCGAATCAACAAACCAAACTTAATTACACTAATACTTAGCTACTAGTTGATTAATTTGGTCTACATTTCGTATCAATTTCCTCGGATAATCATTTGGTATTTACCATTTTTACATTTTTTTGCCGCATAAAAAATAAAAATATAAAAATAAAAATAAAAATAGGGGTAAAAATAAATAAATGTGTTCCTTATTTTTACTGTAGGAGTGAAGTGTTGTGGTGAAACTTGTGTTGTCTGTCTTGTATGGGAACTTGGAACTTGGAAGTATGAATGGGTCAAGTAACACAAAATCTCATTGAAGACACGCCATATCCGTCATAAATGAAGACGGATACCATTTTCTCTCACAAAATACCCATCAAGGGTGAGTGGGGGAGCATATGGGGGGTGCCTACCTTGTCCCCTCTACCCATTTCCTTTCACAAATTACCCGTTGCAAGAT
>JAYMSF010002083.1:0-10834 GCA_036897335.1 Silene vulgaris
CACCACCTCCGCCACCACCACCACCACCACAAACTGTGATTGTGCAGAGAGCGCCGCCACCACCTCCACCACCAATTTCAGTTAAGAAAGGTCCTGCACCGCCTCCACCGCCACCACCCAAAGGAGGTGGTCCAGCAGGAATACCAAAGCGGCCGCCTGTTAAGGAATTAGCTGCTTTAGGAGAGGATGATGCATATTCAGAAGAGATGAAGGACCAGGTCAAACTGAAGCCATTGCATTGGGAAAAGGTCAAAGTTGTTGATAGAGATCATTCTATGGTTTGGGACAAGCTTCCTGCTGGATCATTTCAGTAAGTTCATCATCTCATTAAATTTACCTTCATATAGGTTATGTTTTTAAGGGCGATCGCTTAAACCACTGAAGCGAGGGACCGCCCCCCTCTGAATGACTTTACCAGTTAATCTAGCTGATATCCGAGTTTGAAACCCTTGTCAGCTTGAATGAGGGGACGACCCTCCTTCCAATTACAGTAATCCGCGGTGTCTATAAAAAGGGTTCAGAACCTTGATTAGTTGAAACAGAATTGACTGTTATTTTAATTTGTTTGTGACAGGTATAATGATGACATGATGGAAGCTCTGTTTGGTACAGTTGCCAAAAACCGAAAATCACCAAATGGGAGTCCAAAAAAGGAGACAAACCAAGGAGCCAAAATTTCCATCTTGGACTCACGGCGGTCCCAAAATATAGCCATTCTGGTTCGCGCATTAGGTATCTCGAGAAAAGAGTTGATTGACGGGGTATCAGAAGGAAAAGGCCTAGATTTGGAAACCCTTGAAAAACTAACAAGAATGTCACCTACCAGAGAGGAAAAGATTCAAATCCTTGCATTTGATGGCGATGTAGGAAAGCTAGCTGATGCTGAATCCTTCCTGTATCACCTCCTGAAGGCAGTCCCCACCGCCTTCACTCGAGTTAATGCCATGGTCTTTAGATATACTTATGGGTCAGAGATTCAGAACCTTAAGGATTCACTCCGAATGCTTGATTCTGCCTGCAATGAGCTTCGGGATTGTGCAGTGTTCTGGAAGCTTCTAGAAGCCATCCTTAAAGCCGGAAACAGGCTGAATGTGGGGACTGCACGTGGAGACGCAAAGGCGTTTAACTTAACCGCGCTGCATAAACTCTCAGACTACAAGAGCACTGATGGGAAAACAACCCTGCTCCATTTTGTTGTCCATCAGGTTGTCAGGAATGAAGGGAAACGGTGTGCCATGAACCGCGTCAGCAACTTGACCGGTAGCAGCAGCCAAACAAGCCCAGCCTCCCCGAGATCAAAAGAGGAGCAAGAAAAGGAATATCAAAAACTAGGGTTACCACTTATAGGAGGGTTAAGTTCACAATTATCAAATGTCCTGAAATCAGCCAGTATCGACTACGACACCCTGTCGAACATTAGTACTTCAATGAGATCCCGAGTTGCTGAAACAAGGCAACTCGTGTTGCAATGTGGGGCCGATGCTGGAGGAGGGGAATTCATCAAGGAGATGAAAGAGTTTCTACAAGAAGCCGATGTAGAAATTAAGGCGGTCCAAGAAGAACAGGCTAGAGTAATGGAGCTTGTGAAGAAAACGACACAGTATTATCAGTCAGGCGCCTTCAAAGATAAACACCCGCTTCAGTTGTTTTCGATAGTCACAGATTTTCTGGACATGGTTGATAAAGCTTGTGTTGATATTACCAAGAGTTTACAGGAAAAAAGTAACTCTAAACCAAGCGGTGCCAGTTCATCCGATCCCCCTCCGTCTGATGTGTTAAGGACTCGGGTGACATTCCGTAGTTTGCCAGATCATTTCCTGTCGGTATCAAATGCAAGTGATTCAGATGATGACGGATGAAACTGATGATGGAAGATTTTACTGGTGTATGTATATAGAAGAGAAAGTATATAAGGGCTAAGGCCTCTTTTTATCTATCATTTTGACAGGAAAAAGACAGATGCATGTTGAGTGAATTTGTTCTTTAATTGATTTTTTGAACAAGAAAGATATCTTTATATGTGAATTTTAATACAATAGAAGAAATTACTAATCTTACGAGTCTCGTCTTAGAACAGGAAAAGATGTTTCACTGATTTCTGAAGGAATGTTTTTCAGTTGCAGGAAAAACGGGTTTTATACATTTTCAGAAGTTGTTATCACAGTAAATTGGTAACAGCATGATCATATTTCATTTAGGGCAAACTAATTCTGAAGAATTAACACTATTCTTTATTCATTTTTTGAGATTTGTAAATATATATGAGAACTTCAGAAGAGCATTACATTTTGTTGGTTGGTATTGTTTCTTTTGTCTAAAGTTGGTTTTGGTTGTATCAATTTGATGTGATATCATTGTCTGACTAATGAAATGGAAGGCCAACTACCTTACTTACTTAGTGATATCATAATCCAAAAACAAAAACTCACAATTTTTTAGTTCTAAGTTATGACCGATCTCACTAAGCGCCTTTTTAAGGACTCGGACTAAATTACATGCAAATACGCAATCTCAGCAGGGATTGAGCTATTTTAAGGACTCAGACTAAATTGAACTACTGATGTGGTTCATCCAACACGACCACCGCCGCCACCACCGCTACCACCTCCAAGGCAACCGATAGACCAGGTTAAACTGAAGCCATTGCATTGGAAACCAGAAGTAGTTCTTCGAGGTTGTACCATTGTTTGGGACGATGTTACCAGTAAGCTCGTCATCTCCCTATTAACTCCTGTCATATATGTTGTCATGCTCTTTTGTCGATAGTTGGTTTTGGTAGTATCAGTGTCATATGATCTCATTGTCTGACTGATGAAATGGAAGGCCAACTACCTCACTAACTTAGAGGACGTGTTTTTTCATAATCCAAAACCACGAACTCACTATTGTTTAGTTCTAAATTACGACAAAACTCGATGTAAAAGAGCTTTTTACTGTGAAACGACTTTCATTCAAATGCATTCTCGGCGTAATCTCAAAACAGTGTCTATAACCTACCTAGTTTAAACAGTGCTATGATCACTTTCACTCATCGTCCGCTCATTACTGCACGCAACTGCGGTAGGGATTGAGCTATTTTTAGGACGCGGATCAAATTGAACGACGAAAATATAAAGCAAACGTATGCAACGATGATTTATGACAGCTTGCACAAAGAAAAGTACTCCATTGAAGAACATTCACATAATGATTAGTTTATAGATTTCTTAATAAAGAGACCTGAAAACTTGAACAAGTTGATGCAATTAACAAATTAATTGACCTGAATTTCTTACTAATTAATAATCAGAAATGGTTACTAATTCAATTAAATTAGATTAAAAAAAACTGCCATGTTAATAATCCCACCAACTAAAGTGTAAAACAGACTTATCTTACCTCATGAATCCCAAAAATAGAACTTTGACTAATTAATTTATTAACTAATCCATATTAAATTTGTTCTTTTTTTGGTACCGAGGCCCCGAGCGAGTCGTAAGGGCAAATGTGTTTCTTACGGAATCCGACCCTATGTCATGAGTATTTTATCAATACTCATCATGATTTTACCAGCTGAATTTGCTTACAATCTTACATTCTATCTTTCACCTCTAAGCTAAGGCCTCTTTAGTATATTTAAATGATTGATAGCGCGTTTACTTTCTTTGTGTTTCCAAACCGTCAAAATGGATAATTTTTTTCTTTTATAAATAAAAAGATTACATGAATTCCGTACAAAGCAAACGCGGGAAATTACCAACTTTTTGACTGAGCAGCTGACTTGTGTGATCAATGAAACCAAAGAAATTTTATTTTTTGAATTCTATAAGTTAGTCTAACATGAAAATATGATATTCTTATCCAACAAGTTTTAATAGTATAAACTTAGTTGACTTTACATATTTGTCTACTTTAATATTTGAGAGTCGACCGTCTTTCGAAAACAGCCTCCTTGTGTTGCTACTTGCTAGCGTAAGGGTTCCAACTAATTTGCACCTCTCTGCCTTCAGTTACGTGTTTATCTATTCACGGTCTACAAATAAAGAAGGAAAGGATGCGAATGTTGAACGTAATCTCGACAATACCTCAATCCTAACCACCGTTCAACAAAACAAAGTTTGCCCCGCAAGAAAAATCTACCAAAGATAGCAAAACAGAACACAGGATATGATTGAAAGACATGCAACTTATATCAGTGCATTTTCGGTGCAACATGATACTAGAAGTCTAGAACAATTAATACGAACATCCCTCTTTCGAACCAAGTTCTCTATGACAGTTCATGCACAGAAAGGATAAGAAAACGAAACAGAGAAAGTTCAGATACCAGATTCCTACAATCGAATGCAATTCGAATGTACAACTAAATTTACTATGCAACTGCTCCTTTATACATCTAGCTCCCCTGATCATGAAACCCTATTTACTCTGCACCAACATAATTACCATAGTATAATACACCACCTGACTGACTACAAAAGGGCAACTTTCTTATACTGACTTGCAAAATTCATCTACTCGTAAAAACTCTGTTTAGCTTGAAGCTTTTCCCTTGCCATCTTCCTGCATGACCGACATACATTCAATATTGCTGTCACTGGCAAAGGGAGAGGGGTAACTGCCCCAGCTGTAAAAGAAGAAAATTGCTAATTTTCACTAGTCTCGTAAAATATAGGCTAAATCGGTTGAAACTCGGGGGAAGAGGGGTTCTCATCTGATAAATTAAATTTTTTTGGCAAAATCATATTGAGGTCAATTACCGCGGACTTTTGTTTTCTTTATCCGAATAATATTATAGATTTCAATCATTTCGAGTAAGGATGACTTAAGAAACATACCTTATGTAAGGATCCTCCATGCTTGTGACCATAGCTTGATGAAGGCTTGGGTTTTGTATTAATGTTGTAGCTTGGTTTTTTTACTTCGGCAGCTTTCTCCACCTATATCAAGCAGCCATGCATAAGAGTAGGATTGTATCACCTCCAATTCAAGTTGCCCAATCTCAAATCCTTCTAAACAGTGCCGTAAACTAAATATGCCAAAATCAGTCTGCTGCTTCGGATTAATCTTTTTCACAACTTAAAACCGTGAAAGCATAAAAGGAACATTAGTTAAAGTGCTATATACATATTCTCCGACAGTCCCAACTGTAAACCTAAAAAAGCCCCAATGGCTAATGGAGCAACCTTTAACTAGAAGGACAAGCCGACAAGGTGATACATCTTGGTCTCCCATGTATCCCAAGCTATATACTCCGTCTATAGTTCAGTTGAGGGGTGGACACTACGCCTTCAAAGTTTAATCCCCACCTACGAGGCTACGACCCCATGTAGAAAAGATTTGTGCCTTCTTGGCCTAAATTGGGGAGGGTAAGGGATGGTGATCAATTGATCATTGCCTTTGGAAAGGGTCCAAGGACTGAAGGACATAGGCGGATCCGTGTATAACAACTCGATTTCTGGATCACTGTAAAAAAAATTGTGCATTTGGCCTAATTTTGACAAAATTAATATCTTTCAATTTTTTTTACTTCAACGGAACACTGAAAACAATTTTTTTTGATCCACCATTGGTTCCGGTCCAATTTAACAAAAGCAGCTCAACGCTTTACACTAAATGAAAAAGTCACTTCTTTACCATCATGGATAATGATGATAACATGGATAAGGATGGCAGATAATCTATATGCTCGGGTAATTCATTGTTTATTTCCTGAAGCAGAAATGGATTATGGATCGTATTCTCAAAACACTGCATTTGAATTGAACTACGCAATGGTACGATATGACCAGTATTCAAAGACACACAGTTGTTACTGCCATAATAGCTTCTTACCTTATGTTTTGACAGCAGATGGGTTGTCCCAGAGCTATTGGTATTGGCTTGTAAGTCCAGTTTCTTGGAAGCCTGTCAAAGATAAACATAAGACAACATCGGCAATCAGAAAGTTAAATTGAATACTGCTATACGGGCATAAAAGCATTTTGCAAAATATATACCTCGTTCTGACTCTTTCCTTGAAGTATAACTCTTGGGCCAAAAGAAGCAGCAACAGATTTCACGTTTCTTTGATCAGCACCACCATTTTTAGTTACCCTGCTACACAATTACACTAAATTTTTAAACTTGTTTACGTTTGGTTTTGGCACAATGTCCATGGAGAAGAGAGAGGGAGTGCTTTCGAGAATTATGTAGATTGAGAAAGCAAGCTATGTATGCCAAAATTTAAGAGAGCCAAGCAATCATAAGATTTGTTGGTAGAAAATTTGAGGGTGAATAAGTCATTACACATGAAAATAATTATCCAGAGCAAACTGACACACCTAAATATGAAAGCATAAACAATTGACTGCGATAGAGGGAGTAGCAATGTCATTTGATCTCAGAATAAAATGCTTAAACAAAAAGAATGCAACCACAAAGAATGCAGGCTGTAAAGACTCAGAGATCATACTTAGGGAACAGTGACGTCCTTCTTCCTTGCTGACTGGTACGAGTATTAGGTGTTTTTGCCGCCTTCCCTATCCTGTTATTTGCAAAAAAATGTGGAAAATAAAATTCAAAAGTCAAGGCAGTTTTCTATATTCAGTACAATAGCCAACGACACAACAACAATAAAATTAACAACGCGAGTATTCAAAGACAATGCATGCTTAAGCTCGTATCATGAAACTTTAGTAAGCGTTAATGTGGCAAAAGGCACAAAAACATTACCCCTCATTTTTGTTTGGAATGATGTTAGCTGGAGAACCCTTTTGTTCAGCTTTTCTCGAGACAGACTGCAAACCATAAATTTAGTTAAATGTCGAATGAAACTGAAGTGTTAGCTTTCAACGTTAATTTCAGAAGAAAATGCACCTGATTTGGTACAGGTGATTTAGCCACACTGGATGGTGATATTTGAGGGGGATTTTGAAATGCCTTAAACGCTCGTTTTACAATATCTTTATCTCCCATCCTCTCCATAATCAACGATTTTCTCATTGTAAGTGATGCTTGATCAGAATTCATTGGCCCTAAACTGAGAGACATGTGCAGGGATGTAGGAATTAGCCTCCTGCTCTGAGGTCCAGTTGTTTTCTTAACAGTCGGAGGGGTAAAACCATTTTCCTTCTTATTCAAGAGACGGCCAGCAGACTTAGAACCTTTAATCAGATCAGGCTTTGATGATTTAGGAGTCGACAGCATTGTCGATTTTGGCATTGGTGCAATAGTCCTCTTCGGGACTGATGTTGGTGATTGTTTCTTGGTATTTGTTGAACTAACAGCCTTCTTCACCAGTGTTTCCTAGATAATTGCAATTTTTCGAAAACATAAAACATTAGCTATAACAAAACTAGCAATTACGCCCTCCATTATATGTCATTTTTGGTTTCCAAGATTGCGGGTTGACTTTCATTTTACAGAAAGTATTTTGAAGAAATTATAATAGAGCTTACATTATTAGCAAAAGAATGTTTTAATATGAGTACATTTACTAAAATTTCCTCTTATATTTCGAGTGACAGTAAGGAGTAAATCCCTGTTCCAAAAATGCAAAACGTACACAAAAACAACGGTCGTACAAAAGCAAAACAAGCAAATTTAAAGCAGACATATAATGTACCTTTTGCATTTTCTTTGCCATGACTAATTTCATTAGATTTCTGCTCTTTTCCTCAACAACTGTTCGTTTGACCTTTTCTTGAGGCAATTCCTCGCCTTTAGGTTTCAGTATAGAAGGTGCTTCAGGTAGCTTCAGCTTACCCAATTCACGATTTTTTGACGTGACACAAAAATCAGCACCGGCAAACTCTTCCTGGGGTTGCGTATTGTTGTTACCTTTAATCAGGTCAGCTCCATCATCTGGGTATTCAAAATGCTCAGCCACCTCAATCTTCACCGTTTCATCAATGACATTAGCACAATCATTCACTTCACAAATTTCTTTTGTCACCTCTATATCCATATCCACGTCTTCACTAGCTTCATCAATGGTATTATCACCATCCTTATATTCATCAACATTTTCACACAGCGCATTTTTAACATTTGACAGTTCACTAACGTCATTCACATGAACAGCACCGTCATCATGCTTAATGGTTTCACTAGGACGATCCTGAACATCATTCTCCTGATTGAAGACATCAGCACTATCACTCTTCAGATGAACATGCTCAACACTTATCTCACCATCAGAACAGCCCATCTCATTCTCTTGGCAGAAAACATCAGCAGTATTACTCGTCACATGAACATGCTCAACAGTCACTTCACCATCAAAACCAGTATTGCGTAGTTCAGCATTCGACTCGGTTTGTGGAACAGGTTCAAGTTCGTAAGATGGTACTGGGTTCACATATAAAGCACTTTGTCCACCTGGTTCACTTTCACTCACAGACTCTGTTCCAGAACCAATGGTTTGGTCCGAGGACGGGCTGACCAAACCCCGAAGCATGCAACCATGATCAAAACTGCCCACTTCATCCTCTCGATGATCAGTTTCACTAACAGAGTCATCTGTGTCAGTCATCTCATTGTCTAAATCTTTCTCACTGGTATTACAAATCAAATTCACAGACGCCGGATCTTCAAACTCAGCCAACTCAGCTTCCCTCTCCCTTTCCTGATCCAATAGCAACTCAGCTCTTCGGGCAGCAATCTTTTTGTAATGAGCCTCAAAATAGGCCTTCTTTTGAGCTACTGATCCAGGAGTTGAACACTTCTCAACTTCCTCAAGATACTTGTTTGTTGGGAAAGTAGACCATCTCTCCCAACAAAGGTTATCGCGCTCAAATCTACCAAATGACACTGACTGCTGAAAGCAAGGCACATTTGTAACAGACTCACCCATCTGTTTTCAAACACACAAAAAAACATCTCCATCTAAGAACACTCATCATACAAACAACAATACCAACAGCAAACCCTTGGCTACGAAATGATTTAGAATCGGTTAACATGAACCAACCTATGTTGCTCAGACATTTTGATATAACCTCATGTACCCGTGTCGGACACTCAAGACACTCGGACATTGGTACGACACTAGGACATTCCATTTTAGACCAAAACCATGAACTTTATTTCACAAAAATAGCCGAATCCGGAACTTGGACACACAATCTAACCGAGTCCGAGCAACATAGGAACCAACTACACTCCAACAAAATCTGCATTTTACTTCAGAATATCTAATACCAATCCCATTCAACCAACATTAATGACAATGAAAATCTTAATCTTAAAATGAATAACAAACAAAATCTTCACAATTCCAAGATTAAAACACAAAAGGGTAACTAAATCAAGAAAATACAATAACTTATTTTACCTTATTATTAACTTTTGGAGATTCCAACAATGATTCACCCATTGATTATGCAAAGATCAGGAAATTGGACTACCACTTAAACCTGAGAGACAAAAAATTTAATGAAGAAAAGAATCAAGCAAACAAATCAGTAGGAAGTGGAGTAGTACTTAACACTCTATTCTTATATGAGACAGTAGATCACAAGCCTCATTGTATTGCTACCCTCGCAATCCCGCAATTTACGGGAGCCATTGAGACACTGAGGTAATGCTATCTTTGTTGTGAGACAGAAAATTTAGTAACAAATGTGTAGGAAGTAGGACTAACACTCCATTATTATATAAAACAGTAGATCACAAACATCATAAACATTGGAAAAAATAATTGGATATATAAAGAAAAAGGCAAGATCACACTTGAAGACAAAAAGAAAGGCATACCAATTACCAATATATACAACATCTTAATGTAGATTGGAAAGACTAATAATGAATAGAAAGGTCATACCATACCCCATGTGATAATGTTTCTTTTTTATGTAATCATATCAAACTTTTCTACCCCCAAAGCGGTTCCGAGTCATGATTCATGTTAGCCGACTCCAAATCATTTTGGTACCGAGACTACAACTCTACAAGTCTACGACAATAAGAGAGTTTAGAACATGGAGTATAATTTGGGGTCGACTAATATGAATCATCGATTAAAGCGGTATTTTCTTTTTACAGTTCATAGTGGGTAAATATAACCCCTTTTGGGTAGTTGAGCACTTACAGAAGCTACCATTCTTTTAGTAAACTTAACCCTACAAAGAATCAGAATCAATCTTTGGAAAAGAAACCCAGATCAAATCCCACTAAAAAACACTAAAATAATGAGTTTTAACCTTAAAGCAAACACCCATTTCTCAATACCTGACAATGAAGTGTGAGACGGTTTTTTTATTGGTTAAACACTCGATTTTACTGTAAAAATATGACTGTTTCTTATAAAAGAACCGTCTCACACGATAATGTAGTAAAATTTAGTACTCCGTACATTTCATCAAGTAAAAACAGTAAAATTACAGAAAATGAGATAAAAATGCAAGATTAAAATGTAGGGTAGATGAGCATTTACAGTGAAGTAAAGAAATTGGGAATTGAAGCGGTGAGAAAATGAGGTTCCAAAGGAAAGGCACCAACTTTGGAAAGAAGTTGGAACTAGGCAAGGAAGGTAAATTATGTGAATGTTGAGCGGATTGCACGTGATTGGTCTCTCTTTTTCAGTTTTGGACATTTATCCATCGTCAAAGGCAAGACGTCAACGAATAGCATCGAGTCAAACAGCTAGTCTTGCTTATCCGTCTTAAATTCTTAAGCCTAAGACAAGTCGAAAATATATTCAATGCATTCTGCATTTATCATATTTATCTCATATGGATATACTTGACCTGTTTTAAATTTAAGACTAAAACAAAAATTTGTGCGAGTCAATCAATATCAATATATATATATATATAAAAGAGAGTTTTTTCGAGCGATTCTAGAGCGTCCACATCATCAAAAATCAATTAAG
>JAYMSF010002084.1:0-10833 GCA_036897335.1 Silene vulgaris
GTTAATTCTATAATTTCTGATAAAAAAAATGTATTATTAGAATTATAAAATCGTTAATAGAACCGTATGTTAAATGTCTTAATTGCTAATGGAATTTACAATTCAAAATTCAGATCTTAAATTTGACTTGATATACATTTTTTTTAATACAACAATATTAAAAATAGCATACCCGTGCAATTTGCACGGGTTTAAGACTAGTATCCTAGAAAGTAGAAACCATATATACTAGATAATGTGGGACTTAGAAGCATACTATACGACGAGACAGATTAATTAACATCGCATTAAAGCAAATGATAATGCAATCTATTCTAATTATTTTTTTTTTTGAAAAAGACAAATTGTTGTAATTATGTGAAGATAAATATCACTAATTAACTAGTGTACTTACCCATTATATTTTATTAATGAATACTTTATTTACCTATTACAACCAAATAATTGAAAAAAATGACCCAAGTCATTCAACAACTCTACTATATCACCAGTACACCACCAACTCCCACTCCTCTCTTCATATAAATACCCTCCAAACATTCCCATAACACACTTAACCAAAACCCTGGACTAAGTAATCAACTATTCCCACTTCTCTCAAAAAAATTAAAAAAAAAAGATACCTTTTCTCCCCTATATCAAAATTTTATAAACTAGTCGCAACTCGCAGCAGACGAATTTGCGACTAGGTTAATAAACTCAAAATGGGTACGAAGGACGGAGGAGGGTGGGGGAGGAATTTGAGTAGAAACCTAAGTAGGTCATCAGGGTGGGGAGTAGAAGATGTATTTGGGAGTCAAACAAGAAGAAGTGCAAGAAATTATGAAGATGATGAAGAAGCATTAAGATGGGCTGCCTTAGAAAAATTACCTACTTATAATAGGTTAAGAACAAGTATACTTAAATCTTATGCAAATAGCCAAAATCAAAATCAAAATAATCAAAATGATAATTCTTCTCATAAGGAAGTTGATGTTAGAAAGCTTGAAATGAATGAGAAAATTCAGTTTATTGATAGATTGTTCAAAGTTGCTGAAGAAGATAATGAAAAGTTCCTCAAAAAGCTTAGGGAGAGGATTGATAAGTAAGTTTATACTCTTTCCGTCTCAGTCATTTAATTATTATTTTTATTCATTAAGGTAAATAAATTGGGATACAGGGAGTATTAATCTCATTTTATGAACTTTTTCCATCCTTGCCTATTTTCTACTTCATTTTCTTCATTATAATTTTTTTTTCCTAAAAAGTACTATATAAATCTCGATCATTTGCTTACTTTTATAGTTTTTTTTTTAGAAGTACATATAATAATTAAAAACAAATAAATGATTGAGATAAAGGGATCGGATTAGATTATAATTTCACTTTGTACTGTTTATGCATGTTGCATGTGTTCATCATCTTGGTGGTAGTTTAACTAAATTTGAAAACTATGAATCAAATGATGGAATTTGTTTCTAGTAATATATAGACATATCCCGTTTGCACTACAATTCGTAAAACTATCCTTCTACATCGTTATAGATCTTATTATACACTTATTTGCGTCCATAATTATAGTATCATGTATAGTACATTAGTACTCGAATAAACGCAACGAAATCATTTAAGATCAGTATCAATTGTTATATATGCACCTAGGAAAGTAATCGTTTTCAATATATATTACTCCATATAACATAAACGAGATATAAAAGTATTTACGATAAATTTAAGCATCGCTTTAGCTAGCTATTAGTCTTTGTTGTTTTGTTGAACATGCTAGCCCGTGCCAACTGCCAACCAGGATACCAGCCCGCCATGCATTAATGATTAAGACTAAAATACGTGAACCAACAAATATCAAATACGAAGTAACAAATTGTTAATAATGTTGATGGTTAAAGCCTTAAAAGCCACATATTCTCTTTAATTCCGAGGATAAATATACGAGTAGTATATAAACAATTAGTCCTACGTAAAACCTTAATTTTTATCCTACTAAGATTCTTCTTTATTATTTATCGAATATATGGTCAATTCTTATCAAGTACTCGTGAGTCGTGACATGGACTGATGGACTCATTAACATTCCCGGATAAATTACCGACGCATCTGATATTCTCAATGTGTCACTATTATTAGTTGTTGGAACAAGTTATCTAATGTTGATTGTGCTTTTATGACGTTCCATTACACGTTAGTATTGCGTCAATTTTTGTCAAAATATAATATTCGGATGTTTAATGCATTTTATTTGCATAATAAAGCATAAAAAAATCCATTGGATTATCAATCGTAAGCCGTAATTTGATATGTTGCCTAAAGTATCAAAGTTGATCACGTCGTCTACGTTGATCACATGTTGGTTACGTGGTTATTATATTTCTTGGTAACAAACATTTCGTTTTTGGAATTTCTTGTTTAACTTTAAGTAATCTACTCAGAATATTTTATTTACCTCATTTATAACAAGTTATGGTCGGAATAATAATAAGATAAACGCGGGAAAAAGCATGACAATAGAATAAACTCACAATATGAGGGACGAATGAACAAACCAGAAAAAAAACGAAAGTTTTAAAAATTGGAAAATTTTCATTGTTCAGCAGAGTGAATGTTCTTACTAGATCCCTTTTAGCTCCGACCTAGGCCCCTACCATGTTTAAATTGTTTTGAAGTGTTTAACGTTATTGTTTTATGACTCTGATTGTGATTATAGGGTGGGAATACAACTTCCAACGGTCCAAGTAAGATTCGAGCATTTCACTGTTGAGGCGGATTGTTATGTGGGAAATAGAGCTCTTCCAACTCTTCCAAATGCAGCTCGAAATTTTGCAGAATCACTCATTAGTTTGATTGGTATTACTTTGGCCAAGAGGCAAAAACTCACCATCCTTAAAGACATTTCGGGCATTGTTAAACCATCAAGGTATATAATCGTGATTTTAATAAATATGTTTTTTCCATTTTACCTTTACTCGCTTTTATTTACTTTTTCCTAGAATAGAACATTAGCTAGTTTCCAACGCAGCTAACACGCACTGCGTTGCAAACTCAAACCTTACAACTTATTTGGAGCTTATTATTATTGATAATAAAATAAAATAAAGATATGTCATCAAAATTGATTAGTCATATGAGTCAATTTTTTTTCCGCAATAGTTTCGTTGGTGGTTGTTACTTGTTAGTCATGTACGGAGTATTGTCAAAGTTGATCATATGCTTAGGTTGACAAACGTTGGCCAAATTATAAAGTTGGGTATTTAATAAATGGAAACCTAATTTTGTGACAGGATGTGCTTGTTGTTGGGCCCACCGTCTTCCGGGAAAACAACTCTCTTGTTGGCCCTTGCCGGTAAACTCGATCCAGCCCTAAAGGTACCCCTATATCGAATTCACATTTTTCATATTATAATCGACGGTTTTTCTAACCTGTGTTCTAAGAACATGCATTAATAAGAAAAATCAAATAAATATTTGACGGGCTTAAAAATCGACAACATTCTCATTCACGTACTATTTGACAGGTTCAAAAAGCGATGACGTTCCTTCCTAACGTAATTAATAGGTTTAAATGAATGACGTTGATGTAATTAATAGGTTTAAATGAATGACGTTGATGTCGATTGATGCTTGTATAACCCGCATTACTAATAAATTCATACTCCACATGACTTAAGCATTTCTATAAATAGTCTTTTAATAACATAAAACATTGAGAAAATCTAATTGGAATTGTGTGTTATACGGGGTAGGTGACACGTTTTTGTTAAACTTTGGAACAGGTCAAAGGTGAAGTGAGCTACAATGGACATAGGCTTGACGAATTTGTACCACAAAAGACATCGGCTTATATTAGTCAAAATGATGTTCATATTGGATCCATGACTGTTAAAGAAACTCTTGATTTTTCTGCTAGGTGTCAAGGAGTTGGTTCTCGATTTGGTAATTTCGACTTCTTTAATAATATCGATTGATACTGAATTTCACAATAATTAGGTTGTATCTCAATGAAATGTTCTAGTATTACTGACAATTGCTTTTTCTTTCAGAACTCCTTGCTGAGTTAGCGAGGAGAGAAAAAGAGCATGGACTAAAACCCGATCCTGAAGTTGACCTTTTCATGAAGGTAATAGAATTCACAAAAGAAAAAGAAAAAAAAAGGAAACAACATAAATTAAAATATTATGGATTACAACTTAATTATTTTTATTTTCTTAGTTACTAATAAAATTCGGATGACATTTCAATTATTATTCAGGCAACTGCAATGGAGGGAGTTGAAAGTAACCTCATCGTGGATTATACTCTCAGAGTAAGAATATTTTTCTTCAACTATTTTTACGAGTCACGAAGATGTACTTGTGAGTTGTGACATTTCATAAGCATCTTTCCTTTTTATGTACGGAGTACTTATTAAAGCGGTCGTGACATGTTATAAGCTTGTGACGCATCACAGAAGAAAAATTTGTGAATTTCCATATGTAGAATTGTTCTTCTTACAAGTTAAAGATACTTCCTAACTAAAGTTGACAAGATTTAGCACTAATTACCTAAAAGTACATAATTTTTTTGACTTTTTGGTCTTAATAATTCTCTTCACTTTCTATAACTTTTGGACTTGTTCCTAAAACTTTTGGTCATAATAATTCTCTTCTTGTAGTATTTTAATGTTAGTATGTGAGAATAATTTTGCACTTTGGGTAATTGGGTTGGTGCACTACTTTAGTGTTTTGGGTCATGCAAGTGAAAATGGAACAAACCAAATCCACCACTTCAACATTTGTATGTAATTTGTAAATAGACTAACTTGATATGTTGGTCGATGAAACAGATACTCGGACTTGATATATGTCGTGACACGTTAGTAGGAGATGAAATGGTTCGTGGTATTTCAGGTGGACAGAAAAAACGTGTTACAACAGGTACTTACACATTTATTTCTTCTTAAAGTTATGAAGTATAACTTATAATGTATTCATAATACATTTTTCAAAGTCATGGTGACCGATCGTTGAACTATCGGATTTATATACAATAAGAATGTTTTAAAAAAAAGACCGATATGGAATCAAAGACGTGTCGAATTTGGCGTATGTGAAAAATAGGGACTTAATATAAAAATTTTCGTTGATTTCTACTCATCAAAGCTAACATTTACAAAGTTTGGTGACTTTATTTTATTTGTTCAAATTAAACAAGATTAAGCTTGACTTTCATGTGTGCAATTAATTCAATATTATTGTTGTATGTTGAATAGACAAATAGTGACAATTGATAATGTACTAAATTTGTTTCTCAACCACTAATATTTCCCTAAACGTACAAAAACACTAAAATTCACGCCACATAATACCTTTTATGTGTACCTACGAATTTGTCATAAAAAATCTTTGGAAGGCAAATAGCATACGCATCAAACAACTTCACTTTCATAAGGAGTTACAATGATGGATTTAGGGGCTAGCCAGGATTCTCGCTCTCGCTGAACAATGAAAAATGCGAAAGTTTTAATTTAGATTTTCGAATTTTTTTCAAGTTTGCCTCATGGAATTACTTGCTCGACTCACTGAACTTTTTCGTCCCCTAATCGTAATTTGTGTTTAAGTGATAATTTAGTTATTCAATTTCAGGTCTTAGATTAGTCTTATCGGGTTGGGTAATCTTTACAAAGTCTAGGTACAAGTGTATAACTAGAGCTGCCAAAACTAACCCGACTCGAAACCCGAAAAATTTGACCCCATGTGACCAGGCCTGAAAGTGACCGGACAAAAAATGACCTGATTTGAAGTGACCCAAAATGGCGAAATGACTTATTTTAAGTGAAATCTTGAGCCGAAGTGACCCAAATGACTCATAACAAATCGAGCTGAAATGACCTGATGCGAAGTGGTCCGACTCAAACCCGACTCGAATAACCCATTTATCAGGTCTAGGTATAACAATACAAGCCATATAATGGTATTAACTAGTATAAAGAATTTTTATTCTCTTAATAGTAAGGGAGATTATCAATTTTTACTAATTGTTAATTAAAAATGACAGGTGAGATGATAGTTGGGCCAACAAAGACAGTATTCATGGATGAAATATCAACTGGGCTGGACAGTTCAACAACATTCCAAATTGTAAAATGTTTGCAACAAATAGCCCATTTATCTGATGCTACCATTTTAATGTCATTACTTCAGCCTGCTCCTGAAACCTTTGATCTCTTTGATGACATTATCTTACTTTCTGAGGGCCAAATTGTGTACCAAGGCCCTAGAGAACATGTCGTCGATTTCTTCGAAACTTGTGGCTTTCGTTGTCCCGAAAGAAAGGGCACCGCCGATTTTCTCCAAGAGGTAATTTTAAGTTTGTCGCAAATTGTTGTACAAGACGGGTCTCATAGCATGTTATAGGCCCAGATGTCAATTAGCTAACTTAGTTGGTAAAGTCATCAGACGTAGTTCTCATTCATTATATCCTGACTTCGTCTCTGAATACAGGTGACCTCGAGGAAGGATCAAGAACAATATTGGGCCAACGGAACAAGGCCCTACAGATACATCCCGGTCTCAGAATTCGCAACACGGTTCAAGAAATTCCATGTTGGGCTAAGACAAGACAATGAACTATCAATACCATATGAAAAGGCACAATCACACAAAGCATCACTAGTGTATGAAAAATACTCTGTTCCATACAAGGAGCTCCTTAAGGCATCCTTTGACAAGGAATGGCTATTGATCAAGCGAAACCCGTTTGTGTATGTGTTCAAGGTCATACAACTCATGATTGTTGCGATTATTACATCGACTGTATTCATAAGAACAAGGATGCATACAAGGAATGAAAGGGATGGTGCACTTTACATGGGAGCTCTCATTTTTAGTCTGATTATTAACATGTTTAACGGGTTTGCCGAGTTAGCCATGACTATCCAAAGGCTACCTGTGTTTTATAAGCATAGGGATCTGCTTTTCCATCCTGCTTGGACTTTTAGCTTACCAACTTTCCTGCTCGGGTTGCCTATATCCGTCCTTGAGTCGATAATTTGGACTTGTATGACTTACTACTCCATCGGATTTACACCCGAGGCAAGCAGGTAATTTTTCAGAAAATCTAAGTTTTGTAGGGGATACTCCTGGTCAACACCGAGAAAAAGACTAACATTAGCCTTGAACTTTGATTGTTTACATTTTTTAGGTTCTTCAAGCATCTTCTGCTGGTGTTCTTTATCCAACAAATGGCTGCTGGAATATTCCGTCTCTCAGCCGGGTTGTGCAGGACTATGATCATTGCAAATACTGGTGGATCACTAGCTCTTCTACTTATGTTCATGCTTGGAGGTTTTATCCTTCCAAAAGGTCTGTACTTAGTACTTAGTACTATATCGAAAATGAAAGGAAAACACTTTGAACATTCCGGAGTTAATTGTCATACTAATGTCGATTTTGATTATGCCCTCTATCAGGTTTAATACCAGGTTGGTTGCAGTGGGGATATTGGGTGTCTCCTTTGTCCTATTCATTCAACGCTCTCGCTGTTAATGAGATGTTTGCACCGCGTTGGATGAACAAACTGGTATGAATCCTTTATATGAAGTTCTACAACAACATTACGCCAGTGCATCAGAGGGTGTTGGTGACTGGCACAGAAGATTAATGTACATGTTTCGACATTTTTTACAGGGGTCGGATGGAAAAACACCATTGGGTTTGGCAGTGTTACAGAATTTCGATGTTTATCCACACCCTTATTGGTATTGGATAGGGATAGGTGCTCTTGTTGGCTTTACATTCATTACCAATGTCGGCTACACCATCTCTCTCAGCTACCTTAGTCGTAAGCATCTCAGAACTCGATTAAAATCCATTGCAGAGTTTGCAAGATAACTGTTACTCTTACTTTCTTTGTACTAATTCAGTTTGTTTTACTGCATTCTTTTTCATTAGCTTACGGAAAATCTCAAGCAATAATTCCTAAAGACGATGCACCTGACACGGGATATCAACAACCAGACAAACGATCAAAGAAAGCATTCCCACGTTCGCTATCCTCTTCTGATGGGAATAACACAAGTAAGGGCCTAACAACAAATTTTCTTGAGCTGTTTTGATACATCCAACTTTTGAAACCGGCTTATGAGTATCACCTCTAAGCGAGACTAAATTTTTTATACCTAATCATTAATGTTATGAACATTTTATAGGAGAAATGGCACTACAGAGAATAATGAGTAGATCAAATCCGAATGGATTAAGCAGAAATGAAGATTCGTCTCTCGAGGCACCAAATGGAGTTTCTCCTAAGAGGGGGATGGTTCTCCCCTTCAATCCACTTGCTATGTCATTTGACAGTGTCGATTACTTTGTCGATATGCCTCCGGTAAGAACTTCCTCTCATTTCGTTCATTTTTCGTTAGATTGCATGCAGATTTTCATTTTTAAGCTGAACTAGTACTGGTTTTCCTGATATCGATAATTTTTTTGAATTTCAGGAAATGAAGGCTCAAGGGGTTGAAGAAGACAGACTTCAACTGCTTCGCGGAGTAACAGGTGCATTTCGACCAGGAGTTCTAACTGCTTTGATGGGTGTCAGTGGTGCTGGAAAGACAACATTGATGGATGTTCTTGCTGGAAGAAAGACAGGAGGTTACATTGAAGGAGACATTAGAATCTCTGGTTACCCGAAAAATCAAGAAACTTTTGCAAGAATTTCCGGTTATTGTGAACAGACTGATATCCATTCTCCCCAAGTCACTGTCCACGAGTCTTTGATCTACTCCGCTTTCCTTAGGCTTCCTAGTGAAGTTTCCAAGGAAGAAAAACTTGTAAGAATCATACTGACACGACTTTATTCCGTCTGATGAAAAGTAGAGTACTAATCGTTTCTCTTATTTATTCCGTATGTTAGATTTTTGTGGATGAGGTGATGGAATTGGTAGAGCTAGAGAGCCTGAAAGATGCGATAGTGGGGTTACCAGGGATAACGGGATTGTCGACAGAACAAAGAAAGCGGTTGACAATTGCAGTAGAGCTAGTTGCTAATCCTTCCATCATTTTCATGGATGAACCAACCTCTGGTCTAGATGCTAGGGCTGCAGCCATTGTTATGAGGGCCGTAAGAAACACTGTCGATACTGGAAGAACTGTTGTTTGCACAATTCATCAGCCTAGTATTGATATCTTTGAAGCGTTCGATGAGGTACGACATTGTCTTCACTCTTCAGCTGAATTAGCTGACGTCTGCATATACGACTTTTCTGAACACTGACTGTATACTTAAATGTTAATATAGCTAATGTTGATGAAAAGAGGTGGACAAGTGATTTACTCGGGTCCATTAGGTAAGAACTCCCACAAAGTTGTTGAATACTTCGAGGCGATTCCTGGTATCTCGAAAATACCAGAGAAGTACAACCCTGCAACCTGGATGCTGGAAGTGAGCTCCATATCAGCTGAAGTAAGACTCGACATGGACTTCGCTGAATATTACAAATCATCTGCTCTTCACCAGTAAGTAACTCTGAAGTCTGAACATAAATGGAATCAATTAGTCGAGAGTCGAGACAGGTTCTTGTGAGACCAACCCATTTAACTAAAATCACGACTTATTGAGCAGGAGAAACAAGGCGCTTGTGAAGGACCTAAGCATACCACCACCAGGAGCGAAAGACCTGTACTTCACGAGTCAATTCGCACAATCGACATGGGGGCAGTTTAAAGCATGCCTTTGGAAGCAATGGTGGACCTATTGGAGAAGTCCTGATTATAATCTTGTCCGATACTTCTTCACTTTGGCTGCTGCTTTCATTGTCGGATCAATCTTTTATAAAGTCGGAACTAAAATGTATGTCTCTTTCTCTAATAAATCATTTCTCGTTTTACTTATACTTTGATTAGTACTTAATTGACAAAATAATGGTTTAAATACTCAGGGACAATGCCAATAGTTTAACCATAGTCATCGGAGCCATGTATGCTGCTGTATTGTTTGTCGGGATCTGTAATTGTGGGACGGTCCAGCCAGTTGTGTCTATTGAGAGAACGGTGTTTTATCGAGAAAGAGCTGCAGGAATGTATTCTGCCATGCCTTATGCCATCTCACAGGTGTGTTTTTTTCTCAAATAAGTTTCTTTGACACCGCCTTTTATAGTTTTATATGCCAGGCTCATTTAACTTGATGTATTGTGATGCTTCAGGTGGTCGTCGAAATTCCCTTCATCTTCGTTCAGACGACATACTATTCACTGATAGTATACGCGATGATTAGCTTCCAATGGACTGCAGCAAAATTCTTGTGGTTCTTCTACATCACATTCTTCTCATTCCTGTATTTTACCTATTATGGCATGATGACGGTCTCTATTACACCAAACCACCAAGTGGCTTCGGTCTTTGCAGCCGCCTTCTACGCTCTCTTCAATCTCTTCTCCGGCTTTTTCATCCCTAAACCGGTAAGTCTTTACAAAATTCACTTAAACTTAGTAATGCAGTTGAATTGCTAGCAGAGTTTTTGATAATTTGTCGTTGCTATTTCAGAGGATACCGAAGTGGTGGATATGGTATTATTGGATTTGCCCGGTTGCCTGGACGGTATACGGCTTGATTGTGTCGCAGTATGGTGATTTGACACAGAAGATTCAGGTCACAGGAATGACTACTAGACCAACCATACAGTGGTACATACAGAACCATTTCGGCTATGACCCTGATTTTATGGCACCAGTCGCTGTCGTTTTATTTGGCTTCACCGTGTTCTTTGCCTTCTTGTATGCCTACTGCATCCGCACACTCAACTTCCAAATGAGGTAGAAGGATCATCAACACATCAAGCTGAATATCGCGATAAAAAGAAATCCAG
>JAYMSF010002085.1:0-10831 GCA_036897335.1 Silene vulgaris
CAAAGCCTATTGTGGGCATGTGTACAAACTTCTCCGCGGATTAGTTGATTTGCCCCGCGGAAATAGGTGCACCCTATTTTAATGATCAAGGCAAATTAGGCAATTACGCGTGTACTTTTTAGTCAAAGAATCCTCACCGACGACGTATAATGAATGGAATGTGTAATAATATATTTTTCTCGAACTCGTGTTTACGTACTTCGTGAAAGTGGACTGTCGAGTACTTTGTTTATATTTTTTTTGTTGCACAAATTCTCATCTGTAATGATATATTCGTCGTAAATTTGTGAAGGCTAACTACTATTCATGAGATTATATAAGACAAAAGCTGTCTTGCGACATGGGCGACACTGATTATTTTTGATGGTTAGTGTGAAATGAAAATACGGAGTACATGTTTGAATCTAATAAATGTAGTACTCCGTAATAAATAAGTGAGGGTCATTCAATCATGAAGACCAAAATGAAATTTCTTTGTAATTATCTTCTAGAAGTGAAAAAAATGAGATAAAAGGAATATTAAAAAATACTCGAATAATTATAAATTAGTAGACGATAAATATATACAAATTAAATAAATAAGTTTAAATACATTTAATGTTGTCTCGTATATAAGATATGAGTAATTTATATGAAAATCACATTAAGGATGTAAGAAATTACAACGGTGCCGAGTATTAATTAAGATAAATAAAACTAGATAAAAATCCAAATTTTCAAGCATAATCTTCAAATACTTTTATTGTTTAGTGAGAACGACCGCTCTTATCATCACCCGCCGATATAATACATCCGTCACTTGTTAACGACTAACCTCGTGTGTTAACGAAGTTGATGTTTCGTGCATCAAACTAAAAGTTCAATCAGAAAATATCCACTTTTTTTAAACTTTCGGTTGCAGCTTTCCCAACCAAAAAGCAAACTATTGAGTATTAACACATTTCTGTGTTTTGCTCATCATAGTCATTCAAGATATTTAATACATACATAATCTTATAATATGACGTATAAAATAAACAAAAAGGAATTGCCGACCAATGTAACCATTTTCTAGTCACATTTGTCACAAAAAAAAAAAATAAAAACATTTTCTAGTCCCGTCGTTTTTACTAAAACACAAATTCTTGTGTAATACTTAAAACTCGGATTTTATATGTAAAATCATTTTATACTTAACTCGGATATTCGTATAAAACTTCTTTGATTAACCACCGCAGTACATACGATAAAATTATACTAATATGTTGCAAACTGTAGTATGTTGACAGGGTCACTTTAATTACATTGTTTAAGGTGTACGAAGATTCGAATTCGTGATTTTGCAATGTATTTTATTGCTAATATAATCATGAACATTATCCAGTTGTTAGGGATAAATTAAAGTACAATGACAGCACAAGCAGATTGAGATTGAAGATTAGCAAATCTGGTTGTCAGCTTAATCAATTTATAATTGCAATATTGAATTATTTTTTCCGATTCCTTATGTCCGTCAATAATTAGCGCAATCTCTCATAGAACGTAAAAATCCGTGAAGGGCACCCATCTTAACTCTCAAGGAAACTTCCCATGTCGAGAATCAAAACATTAACTCTTATTTAAGGGGCGAGAACCCTTACTAGTCCAATAGTCCCTGCAACGTCGATAAAAAAAGAGTACTTGTTTTCCCGACACCATTTTGCTAATTTGTTGATTCTAAATTTTATTACAGAAAAGATTCAGAAATATTTGTAATAGTGTACAATGCGCAAAATTTCATCATACACCATTTTAATCCCGTCAAGGCAGGATAAATACTTCCGACTCATTTACAAAACAAACAAATACTCGTATCCCTAACTTATTATGTCGGAACCACGTTAGGAATGATGGTATTTCCATCGTCATCCGATGATGTCTGATTCTCAGCAGCCTTACTAGACTTATCGCTTTCTTCCTGGAAACCTTGCTTGAATCTATCATAGTTTGTAGGCTCAGCTGGCTTGAAAGGTCTTTCACCGAGGACTTTAAGCAAGTCTTCTTGATGTAAGACTTCTTTCTCGAGTAGGAGCTCTGCAATTTGAGCCACATGCTCCTTGTGTTTCTCGACCAATTGTACTGTCCGTTCATAAGCCTTGTTGACCCACTCCCTAACTTCTTCGTCGATGATGGCTCCGGTTTTGTTGCTGTAGGGTTTCATCATTTCAAACCCGTCGTCCCTTTGAGGAAAAGAGAGGAGACCCACTTTGTCACTGAACCCGTAGACAGCAACTTGGTCGTAAGTCATTTTGGTGACCTTCTCCAAGTCATTTTGAGCACCAGTTGAGATTTTTCCCAACAGTACCTGTCGGACGGAGTATTAGAGATTAAGCCGAAGTTCTAAGAAAATTACGTTCGTATGTTCCTAAACTACTGAATATAGTAGAGTAGGAATTATCTAATACACGAGACAAGACGGAACCCAACTGAAAATAGTAAATTTTTGTTAACTTCAGAATTCAGATGGACAAATGGTTACCTGTTCGGCTGCCCGGCCACCTAACGTCATGCAAGTTACGTCAAACAACTGCTCTTTGGTCATGAGAAGATTTTCATTTGGAACATACTGAGCAAAACCCAATGCTGCTGTGCCACGGGGAACTATAGTGACCTTTAATAAAGGCTCCGCATGTTCCAAGAACCAACCAGTAACAGCATGGCCTGATTCGTGGTAAGCAACTGTTCGTCTTTCCTCCTTGCTAATAACCTGTAAAGAACATCGTCAGAACAAGGAATTCCCAACAACTTGCGATGAATGGACCATAATATTGTTATGATTCTGTTGTTCCCTAATGCATCCATGTCTGAAACTCACTGCCTTAACTGGGATATGGGTATGACACCTAGACACCTTATTTTAAGCCAATCAATGTGTATTTTAAGCCAATCAATATGGGTATGACACCTAGACACCTAAACAAGTATGAGTAACAGAGATCATAATCAACACAAAAAATTATATGCGATGGTTTTACATATGAGACCGACTCATTAATCCTATGACTACACAAGTAACATATACGGAGTATAAATTTTGATCAAGTCTCATATGTAAAACTGTCACATAGCATTATAAGATATATAAATTGCGCCGGCATTTATCAAAGCTGCAAGTTTACCTTATTTTTCTTCTCTAGGCCACCAATAACTCTATCGATTGCTGACTCGAAATCCTGCATTGTAACCAGTGCTCCTTCATTCCTGGCAGCAATCAATGCAGCTTCATTACATACATTTGCTATGTCAGCCCCAGCAAATCCAGGAGTCAACGCTGCAAGTCTTTCTGAATAGTATGACGGTTGGTGATCAAGCTTAATCTTTTTCAAATAGATCTGAAAGATCTGTTCACGGCCTTTAATATCAGGCTTGTCAATGGTGATCTGTCGATCAAATCGACCAGGCCTCAATAAAGCCTTATCCAAAATATCAGGCCTATTTGTGCCAGCAAGGATAACTACTCCCGTAGTCGTCCCAAACCCATCCATCTCAACCAGCAGCTGATTTAGGGTACTTTCACGTTCATCATTTGAACCCCCAAAGCCTCCACGTCCTCTTGCTCGGCCTATGGCATCAATTTCATCAATGAATATTATACTAGGTGCACATTGCCTTGCTTCTTGGAATAGGTTTCTAACCCTGGAGGGTCCCACACCGACAAACATCTCCATAAAGTCAGAACCGGCTATGGATAGGAAGGGTACACCAGATTCCCCAGCAGTTGCCTTGGCCAACAGCGTCTTTCCAGTTCCTGGAGGACCAACTAAAAGAGCACCTTTAGGGATTTTAGCACCTAGATCTTCATACTTCTTAGGATTCTTCAGGAAGTGAACAAACTCCATAATTTCTTGTTTGGCTTCATCACAACCAGCAACATCTTTGAAGAAAACCTGAAACAAGTACTAAAAGTTGTAACCACGAGAAACATAACAGTATAAAAACTAACATCGAAAGCTTCAAGCCTACAAAAGGCTACCCTAATTAAGTACATAACCCATTTGACCAAAACCTTACCTATATTGGCCATATACCAATTAATACTCGACAAATGGATAACGAAAAAATTGAAATCACAGAATACCTACATAATTAAATGGGTCAATCTCATGATAAAGTCTTATAAGGACACTGGGAAAGGATGAACCAACCTTGTTTTTGGAATTCTTGTCCACTTTAGTGATTTGAGCTTTTCCAATGCTAAATATTCCACGAGCTCCTTTTCCACCTCCACCACCAACACCTAGTCCACCCTGCATTTTTCTGCTTATGAATATAAGTGACCCTAGAAGCAGAAGTGTCGGTGCAAATCTCAACAGCTCCTGATACCAAACCACTTCATTCACATATGTCACAGGTATATGATCATGGGGGTCGATTCCTAAGGCTTCCTGGGCTTCCTCTAACTTTTCCTCAAAAGACTCAATACTTCCAATAGTGAAATAGTACTTATACTGGCTTGAAGTACCACTGCCAGGCCCTTGTACTGTATCATTACTCAACTGATTTCGCGGAGTGCTCCTTACATACACTTTAGCGACTGATTTATTCGAGACAACTATACGATCAACAAGACCGGGTTCCAGCAACTTATTTTTGAATTCCTGGAAACTAATCTGCAAGACAGTAAACACACGTCTTTAAGCTAATGCCAACAAAAGCTACACATCTATAAAGTAGCAGCACAAAACTAAGGAAAAAGTAAACAGATATACAAGCCACAAATACCAGAGTTGCAAGTTATAAATAAACACAAAAGTATCCTGCAGATCAAAAGGCATCTCAAGCAGAAAGGGAAACTCGACTCTGAAGTACTACGACGTACAAATGAATGTTGCTTATTCGAGTCAATGTGAAATACGATTCAAAACCAACAAGTCGAGTATAAACTTCTGCACAATGTTTACACAGCACTGTATTTTTATTAAGATTAACAAGAGAAGAAAACAGTAAAGATCATCTTTCAAATACAAAAATTACACCAGATGCTAGAAGTTTTCTGTTCATCAACGAAAACATTTAATACAAAATTAGCATTTTCCCCCACTTTACTCCTGAGGCTGCCCATGAGCCGCACTATTTCACATTGATGCCAAACCAATCAAGCACGTGTAAGGGACTAGACGACTTGGTCTTTAATGCAAACAAAATGGATTTTAAAAATTAGAAGGATATGTGCCTTATATGTATCAAAAGGTATTACCTAGTGATGGACATGCTTATGTGTTGGGAGTGTTGAACTCGCCTACGTGTAGGAGTTTGGACGTGTGTACGTGTTGGACTGTCGGACGCAAGAATTTATTGGACCATTTTAATGTTTATTGTGTACAGTCGTACACTAAAGAGTCAAGGTGTGTTATATCAGCGCGAGACCCAACTAATGAGAAATGTAAAACTAACATAGTTGGCAACCAATTCACTAATCCATACTCGAAAGAAACTAAACTAGTGCCAGAGAAACAAAAAACTCTACATATACTGCCAATAAGATCCCTTGTTCAGTTGATACTACATACATACAGAAGAATCTCGAAGTTCCAGTATAAGGATTTACTAGAAAGCATGATGATCTTTGATCGTCATACGGAAAGAGAATCTCACTGTACAAGATCAGTTAGTGTGCAAAAGTAACTAATTACCTGCTGCTGATCACGAGGGCCGACTGAGAATGTAGACAAGAAGAGCCCTAATATCAACAACGGTGTGATCATATTCTGAAATTGCTTCATAAAGGTTTCAAAGATATTTCCTTGATCATCTGTGTTTGTGTTTGACTCTTCTGGAGTAAAAATGCAATGAAAATTCAATTAGTTAGATAATGCAAAAACTCTACGCAAACGGAACTAAATTCAAGTAATTACAAAACCACAGACCCACTGACCATCAACAAACATTCAGAATTCGAAAGGAACAGCATGCAAGAAAGATGGTTAATGAAATAACGACGCAGTGCATGACTAATACATATCCAGATTTTCATTATTCTACAGAAAGATCTCAGGGAAATTTAGTTATAAAAACCTTCTGCACTCTAACACCAACTTAAAGACTAAACCAAATGAAACAACTTTAACATTTCGTCTATGTTGCTTTACGCTATGCCACTGCCAATAAAATAATTACTTAAGTCTAGGGGGCTAGGGGAAGATGGAGCTTGCCTATAATCACTGGATTTATTTGGAAGACCAAAGCTATGCCAATACTTCACTACCCTACATATCCTCTCACCCTTTTAAAATATAGTTGTGGCCCCTAGACTTCACAATAACATAGAGTAATAACTTCGTGATCTTTATGACAAATTCTATTTGCATGTAATCGAAAAATGGGAAGTTCAAAGCTGGACAAGAGACCTAGGTCAAGGAAATGAGAGGGTGTGAGTTACATTGGCCACTCTTAATCAATCACTACAGACCTTAAGCCCTCAGAAGAGGATGTAAGCTCTTGAAGCACGGAGTTCATCCTCTCATGATTTGAAACGTCGCACATAGGCTATCCAGATCAAAAGCACAAAATAGTTTTAAGCTTTGATGAGCCTGAAATTAATTCTCCTACCTATAATAGGATATCTAGCTTAGAGCTCATTTGTAAAAAAGACAAAGCTACAATCTTGTATTGCCACATTTGCCAGTTAGGCAGGCACTAACAAGAGCCTATCTTAACTAGGACTTAGCTCATCCGCTCCTCAGAAAAATGTCACTTTGATCATTCTGATAGCACACTGAATTTAAAATGTCATATCAATACTGCTCAAGAGAATGCAGATTTCACAACTAGGACTTGCAGTCATGTGTGCCTCAACATCGTTTAGTTTATGTTAAAGAAATTCTATAATATCATTGTGCAATAAACATGCTCGTCCATTTCAAGGAATCAACCGAAACACAAAAGCCAGTGCCCTAAAGCCACTTAAGCTGTAGGTCTTTTATCCGATTGACTATGGGTCATATATGCTCAATGGCAAAAGTGCAAAACCTTCACACTAGACAACTGCTCAAAACTGCAGAAAATGACTGAGCAACCTAACACAATCCGATTTAACAAAATTGCATTTCCTTACAATGTTTAAGCGTGAATTAGCTAGCTTTATTTCCCAATTTGCCCTCATTCAAGACTTGGGTCATAACAACTCGCGGTGCAAAGTTCCTCGTAGCCATAATTTAGCTATCTTTTATGTCGCTCCACAGCAAGAAAAATACTTCCTTTTGCAGATTCCATGACAGGCAATCAAAAGACAAACACACCTTTAGCTACAGAAAAACAACGTTAATATACCTTTGGACTCCGATTTCTTTTCATCACCCTCATTTGCCTTTGGATTCTCCTTCTTCCCCTTTGGATAAAAGTTCTCATAATCTGCAAACATTCAATTGCTTCATCACATAATAATATAATCAAACAAAACACATTCCGAACAACTAACCATCAAAATGAAACCTCACAATGTTTTCATAATCAAACAAAAGAAAACTTACTTTTCTTCTTAGGAGTTTCACTGGATAAAAATCTGCAAAGTCTAGGACTTCCAAGCACATACTTCGCATCCGATAAAATACCTTTATTGTTAGCAGCAACGGCAGCCAAATAACTCCTAAATGTCCCTAATTTGGAATCCAAATTATGAACATAAGGACCTTGTAATACACTTCCATCAATCAACACTGACCTCCCATTATTCAAACAACCATTGATGAGATTCTGCCATCACAAATTAAACAAATAAATCGCAAAACTTTAGGCAACATCATCGTCATAACAACATTACCCCAGTGCCCCAAGGACTCCCGCAAATTGTAGGGCAAGGGGTCAGATGTATGCAGTCTTACCCCGTGTTAGCAATCCAAATAGACTATTTCCGAATGACCCAAAATAAAAATTACATTGAGATTAAAGCTCAAAACTTTAATCAGCAACAATAACATTATCCCACTGCCTCGAGGGTCTCCTGCAAATTGGGGGGAGGGGGGCACGGGAGTCGGACGCAGTCTTACACGGTGTTGGCAATCCAAAGAGGCAGTTTTCGAATGGCCCAAAATGAAAATTGCAACGACATTAAAGCACAAAACTTTAATCATCATCAACAACATTAACCCAATGCCTCAAGGACTCCTGCAAATTGCGGGGCAAGGGGTCGGATGTACGCAGACTTACCCTTGTACCAGCAATCCAAAGAGGCTATTTCCGAATGACCCAAAATGAAAATTGCGACGAAGGATTAAAGCACAACATTTTAATCAACAACAGCAATAACAATATTAACCCAGTTGCCTCAAGGATTCCCACAAATTACGGGGTAGGCGGTAGCTTACCGCAACACAAAGAGGTTATTTCCGAATGACCCAAAATGAAAATTGCGTCGAGATTATTAAAGCTCGAAACTTTATTATCAAAACTAATACCCAAATAAAAATACAATTCAAAATAATATAATAAAGTGAAAAATTCAACAAAAGATCATACCTTTGTTCGAGATGAACGAGTTATCGAACGACCCAATTTAGAAAAGATCATTTTTTATTGGTTTTCGATGAAATTGGCAGAAACCCAGATTATAAAACGCAAAAATCGATTAAAATTGGAAGATTTTGTTGTGGGGTGATTGGGTTAAATGAATTAAATGTTGATGGAAGGATAATAATACGGAAAATCATGTAAAATTCATGGTGGAAGGGGAAAAATTGAAATTAGGGTTTCATGAATTGGGGGTGATTGAACAACTTATAGTGTGGGGTTCAGGTGTGATGAACGTATTTTAGATGTTTCTGTGGGCAATCGGCATACGCATATCATTACCATACCAATACCACTTCTTGGATAAACAATTTTTATTTTTTCTGTTTTTCAAAAGGAATGATTTCGCGACTCGTTTGTGAGACGGTTTTATACAAATATGGAGTAATGAGTGAAGCAATAATAAATGATAACTACAATTACATTACTCGATCATTTTGTCATTTCTACCAAAGTTGGTTGGTGTGACACTTGTGACGTGTGGGTGTACTTGTAAGGGTCTAAGCTTTATTATCTCTTAGACAAGTGGTAAGGTACGATTTCTGACTCTTACGAATGAAAAAGTCAAACTTAAAAAAGGTCTCCTAATTAAGTCGTCATCAGTACCTCAAAAGAGATTGTCGCACTTATGAGTAATGGTTTATCCTACTCAACACCATTCAAAATTATTTTGTTATTTCTTGGGTTTTGGTCTAAGAAGGGGTGTTGTAGTCTTGAACTCCAAATGTCGGTTGGTAGTAGCATATGATATCGCAAAAATTATGAGTCTATGCTTGTTTGATGTTTTTTAATTTTGGTGAAATATCTCAAACAATACTTTGACACTTTATTTTAGATAGAGATACCTCTTAAAAGGACTTTATAAGATAATGATATACTCCTAATACATTTATAGCGAGAAACAACATATTTATATCAATATGTGTGATTATAGTGTAAGGGTAAGATTATTGGTAGTCTTGGTACAAGATTTTGGTAAGTCTTGAGACAAGACTCTCTCAAAACTACCAAATACCAATAATCTACCTTAGTCTTAACAAAGTCTTAAGTTGAGTCTTAGAAATCCAAGACTTAACTTAAGACTTTGGGTGAGTCTTGACCCCACAATGAAATAAAAGTATCCAATGGATGAGTGACATGTGTCATTTCTTTTTATAAGAATAAAATAAAGGAGTGAATGTAAAAGTAGAGTCTGAGGTGAGTCTGACGGATAATGTATAAAGTTTGAGGCGAGTCTGAGGTGGGTCTGAACAATAAAGAAATAATAAAAGTTAGTGAAAAGTTAATGTGGCAGAGTCTTAAGACTTTGGTAAGTCTGACGGATAATCATACCCTAACTTCTTTAAGAACTTATTAGCATGCTCAGAGTGCCAAGTGACATTTTGTCATTTTGATGAGGTTGTTGTCGCCTAAGCCTATCAAACAAATTAACCGTACAACCAAACTATGTAGTTGGGAGGTAGGGTCGAATCCACAAGGATTGTGTGTGTTATAAATGGGTTATAGGTCTAGGTTTTCGTTTTAGTCTAGTCGATCAATAAGGGTGATGTGTATTTCTATGTTAAAGGTCTTAGCTATGATTCTAAGAACAATGCTAGCTAGCTTAATTCGTAAAATCCACTAGAAATTAAAAATGTAATTTGAACAACTATGTTATGGTATCATTCATGATTCTGTTGGAGTACTCCGGAAAACACCCTCTAACTCGGTCACTTGTTTACTTTTGCTTTTGGCGTAGAGACCTAGGAGACAAGAGATTGTCATTTATGTGTATTGTTAATGGATAACAAGTGGACGATAATAAATATAAAAGATTAAATTATACATTAATAAATTAATAATATAGAAACGTACACAAATGAAGGAGATACACAGTAATAAAATACAGTAGGTAAACAATGTAAATACCTCACTTTTTGCTATGGGTACCTATTAACTGGGTTGGGTAAACAAGCCGCCTGAAACTGGGCCAGTGCATTGGGCCTCTGGTGCAACAACAGTATATAGTACATCACAACATGCTTATATGCTTATATACCTCGTCTCATCACTTCCATCAGTAATGAAAATCGCTTGCCCTTGCTCTTGTTAGAAAATGAAAATCTCACAGTTTTTAGTTAAAAGTTTTAAGTTTCTTCCATACTACTTATATTAATATTTGTATCAAAGAAGACCCGTAGAGAGAGGAGAGAGAAAGTTCCAAAAAAAAAGAAAATCCCCAAATTAAAACTCTTCTGTATCAACAGCCACTCGGCTCCCCCGCCGATCCTCTTCCAACCCTCCCGGCGCCGCGCGGGCGAACCCTGGA
>JAYMSF010002086.1:0-10826 GCA_036897335.1 Silene vulgaris
TAAGAGTTACCTGGTCGGACAGGTCGGGTCAGGATTTGACAGCTATAATATTGTCCCTCTTCTTCTGAATGGAAGGTGTAGTATAGTAATTCTACCATATTCCCTACTTGTATTTTTTTTTTTTTGATGATGTAACGGGTTTTAGTATTTTACCCTCTAAGACAATCTTATTTTTATTTTTCAGTTAAATGATTACTCTAAATAATTTAGTGATTATAAAAACATTCCTCCCTTTTTTATGGATCACCATAAATTCTTTCCTAAATTTCCCCCAAACTGCCCTCTTTTTACCTCCTTTCACCACGCTCACTCAACTTTTACTCAAACTCACTAATTAAATCCGCGATTAATCCAACTTTCATTTCTCTCCTTATTTTCTCTTCAATTTTCATCATTCTCCCTTAGGTATTTTCTTCTTATTTCTCCTTTTTTTTCATTGCCAATTATTGTTATGAATTATCAACTAACAACTAACGATCATTATTTCAGTGACGGGTCTTGAAATAAAAAATAAGGGGCCATTACCCAACAATTAAGCCTAGGAAGGTATAGTCGACATTAGGTAACGGCCTCACGGGTTTGAATCCCCCCATCCCCCATCCCCCCTATATATTGTAGTGCCTTTTGGGGTCATTTGACCAAAAAAAAAAAAAAAAAATTTGAGCCGAGGGATCATTTACTCAATGAAATGTATATAGGCCTAAATAATTAGCGGGCGTCCAGCCCTCTCCCGACATAACTAATGTCCTCCTCCCGGGATATTTTTGGACCGATATTTTGCATTACATGAACAAATGAATTATTGAAGAATGGATTTTTAGTTGTTTTTTTGGAAAATAATGTGACAAATTTTGATTTCATTTGTTTGGTGTTGTGTTATATTAGTTGTTTCAGGAATACTTGTGTAAGACGGTCTTAAGTTCTATGATAACTACTTCTACCCTAATATGGGCATGAGTTTCTTGTGAATTGGACCCTTTTCGACAATATTTGTGTAAAACCGCTTTATAGACTAACTACTTGTAATTGTTTAAGGATGTTATGTTTTGCGGATTGTTGTGATTGACGACTGACTTTGAAATGAAGAATGACTTTTATTTGTTGATGATTGTGAAAAGAAGCTGAAAACAGATTTTATGTAGTCAACATTAGATTAATTAAGTTGGTAAAAATATGAATTTCGGATCATTGCGAAAGGAACAAATTAAATGTGTTCACTAACGACGTGTTAGATACGTCTAACAGTGGAGGAGGGAAAAATCTTATTGACGCAAATTACAGAATAATTCGATTCGACTAGGTTATGATCTAGAGAGTTTATATAATACTCTCTAAACAGTTGCGGAAATAAGGCTTTGAAAATAAGCCTGAACAGATCCCGTGTTGTGTCGTTTGAAGGGAACCTAACTGATTCAAGGCACATTCTATCATACTCCGTATTACTTTGTGTACATGAATTTGAACTTGTAGTCTGTCACTTGAATATGCGCCTGTATCGGGTACTTCTAACTGAGTGTGAGTAACATATGCGAAAGGCGAAAGGTGAATTTCTGCTGAGAAATTTGACCATCCCCTAAAAATTGGTTTCTGTAATGTGAGTTTAGATTAGATTACTGATGACTAGAATCGATTTGATTTATCGCATTTTGGTTTAAGTTCAATTTAACTGCAGAAGGATGAAACTGTAATACTCCGTAGTACATTTGAACAAAGAAGTAAACTTTTGCACTGGTTTTTGCCTGTCATTGTATTTTTCAGGTGAAATTGATAATGGCGCAGATATTACTCCACGGGACACTACATGTCACAATTTTTGAAGCTAGTGATCTGCATAGTGATGGTGACCCTGGTGTTTTCCGTAAGGTATTACTCGTCTATCGCACATTATTGTCTTCACTGTTTTCAGTTGTGATGTTATGCATCGTGTATAATTGTATAGCGGAATAGTTATGGATGAGTTGAATTCTTGTGCATGCGGTTTCATTTCGGTTTGCTGATGCATTTTTGTGGACTATGGTTAATATTTCTCGGCCTGCATTTATATTATGCCGTAGTAGAAAGGATCTTTGTTCTAAATGTGATCTGCTGGTAAAGAGGTGCCGAAAGAGGCATCAGAGGCTGTGTTTTCACTGGGATTCCGTGTTTCAGTTAGGCCTTGTTTAGTTTGGAGGATTTGGAGTAAAATACTAGTGAAAACTGGAGGGGGACGGTAAATAGACACGACTTTTCTCCGATATGGTGGGGTATAATTGTAACGTTTGCAGTTAAAACTTAAAAAATAGGAAATGTATGTTCTGAAATGGAAAACGTAAACAATTCAAAGGATCGGAGGGATTACCTTTTATCTATGTCTGTTTGTATTTCCTTATTTTTCTACTTTTGTTTGAAATAGCTAATGGCGAATATTGAGGAGACAGTCGGTGTTGGAAAAGGAACTCCGCGAATGTATGCAACTGTTGATCTAGAAAAGGCTAGAGCAGGGAGAACACGAAAAATAGAGAATGAGCCTGTTAACCCAAAGTGGTATGAATCCTTTCATATATACTGTGCACATATGGCTTCAAATGTAATATTCACTGTTAAAGACGACAATCCTATTGGAGCGACATTGATCGGAAGAGCATATGTACCCGTTGAGGAACTTTTAGAGGGGGAAGAAGTTGACAAATGGGTCGATATTTGTGACAAAGAACAGAATCCTTTAGAGTCTGGTGCTAAGATTCATGTGAAGATGCATTTCTTTGAAGCTAACAGAGAAAAGGGCTTCAATCATGGCATTAAAACCGGAAAATATCCTGGAGTTCCGTACACCTTTTTCCCGCAAAGGAGAGGATGTAAGGTCTCTTTGTACCAGGATGCGCATGTTCCAGATAGTTTCGTCCCTAAAATACCCCTTTCTGGTGGCAAGTACTATGAACCTCAAAGATGTTGGGAAGATATCTTTGACGCGATTACTAATGCAAAACATATGATTTACATTACCGGGTGGTCTGTATATACGGAGATCACATTGATTAGAGATTCAAGGAGGCAAAAACCTGGTGGGGATGTAACCCTCGGCGAGCTGCTAAAAAAGAAAGCAAAGGAAGGTGTGAAGGTGTGTATGCTTGTGTGGGATGACCGTACTTCTGTCGGTTTACTGAAAAAGGACGGTTTAATGGCAACACACGATGAAGAAACCGAGCAATTCTTTCAAGATTCCGAGGTGCACTGTGTTTTGTGTCCTCGTAATCCTGATGATGGTGGGAGCATTGTGCAGGATTTACAGATTTCTACAATGTTTACGCATCACCAGAAGATTATTGTCGTTGACAGTGCAATGCCTGGAGGTGGGGCGGGGAAGAGGAGGATACTGAGTTTTGTTGGGGGAATTGATCTTTGTGACGGGCGGTATGATTCTCAGTTCCATTCACTCTTCAGGACACTTGACACTGCCCATCATGATGATTTCCATCAGCCTAATTACCCTGATGGCGCTATTACGAAAGGTGGACCCAGGGAACCTTGGCACGACATTCACTCCCGCGTTGAAGGTCCTATTGCGTGGGATGTCCTGTTCAATTTTGAGCAGAGATGGAGAAAGCAGGGTGGCAAAGATGTGCTGGTTCCGCTGAGAGAGCTTGAGGACATCATACCTCCTTCCCCCGTGACTTTCCATGAAGATCCCGAGACATGGAATGTTCAGCTGTTTAGATCTATAGACGGTGGGGCTGCCTTCGGTTTCCCTGACACACCCGAAGGTGCAGCCAGCGCTGGGCTGGTGAGTGGTAAGGATAACATCATTGATCGAAGCATCCAAGACGCTTATATCCATGCAATACGAAGAGCTAAGAATTTCATATATGTCGAAAATCAGTACTTCCTTGGAAGTTCTTTTGCTTGGGAGAACTCAGACGATATAACCCTCGAGGAGGTGGGCGCCCTACATTTGATCCCTAAGGAACTTTCCTTAAAGATAGTTAATAAAATTGAAGCAGGGGAGAGGTTCGCAGTGTACGTAGTTCTTCCAATGTGGCCCGAGGGGATACCAGAAAGTGCATCGGTTCAGGCGATTTTAGACTGGCAGAGGAGGACCATGTCAATGATGTACAAGGATGTTATTGCCGCTATGCATGCTAGAGGTATTGAGGAGGATCCTAGAAACTATTTGACTTTCTTCTGCTTGGCTAATCGTGAGGTGAAGAAGAGTGGCGAGTATGAGCCTCCGGAACAACCTGAACCTGACTCTAATTACGAGAAAGCCCAGCAAAATCGAAGGTTTATGATTTATGTTCATTCAAAGATGATGATAGGTATGTCTTGGATATCTTCTCGGAAAATTTTAGCTTCAAATCACAATGGTTGAATAATACTCCATACGACTTCAAAATGTCGGTCCTTTTCTTAATTTTATTGAGGATTAGTATGTCAGTTACATGCTATAATAACCTGGCTATGTACACAGTTGTGAGTTCTTTGCTATTGGGTCGAGTTACGACTTACAAGATGCCGTGTGCTAATTTTTGCAGTGGATGACGAATACATTATCGTTGGCTCGGCTAACATCAACCAGAGGTCAATGGATGGTGCAAGGGACTCTGAAATAGCCATAGGTGCTTACCAGCCATACCATCTAGTCAACAGGAATCAGCCAGCCAGAGGTCAAGTTCACGGATTCCGTATGGCCCTGTGGTATGAGCACCTCGGCATGCTTCACGACTCTTTCTCCCGCCCTGAAAGCCAACAGTGTGCCGAGAAGGTCAATGATGTGTCTGATAAATACTGGGACCTTTACTCTAGTGACTCACTTGAGCGTGACTTGCCTGGTCATCTGCTTCGCTACCCAATTGGTGTTTCAAGTGAAGGGGATGTGACTGAGCTACCCGGCTTTGAGTTCTTCCCGGACACTAAGGCCCGGGTTCTTGGTGCTAAAGCCGACTACCTCCCACCTATCCTAACCACCTAATCTAATCCATGTTAGTCTCCATAGAAAAGTTGCATGGTTCCGTGTTTGATACAGGTCAGGAACGGGTTTCAGTCCATAACACGCTGGTTCAGATATAAAGTACCGGCAACCTAGGTTTTGAATGGATTTCGTTCCATTATGGACGATCCAGTTTCTAATTCGGCCAACCAAATTCCGAACTATGCAACCGTGCCCTAGAGGTAACTACTTGTTTTCCCATATAGTCCAAACAGATTGGAAATTAAGGAGTTAATGATAAAATAAAGGGTAAATTAGTGCTCTATGCGCTTAATCTTTAGGTTTCGAACAAATTTGTGTTGCTTTTATGTGATTTTGTTGGTCAGAAAATCAAGAACAGGTTCATTCAGATTTTGTAACAAAGAATGTTGAATAGAGTATCTATATTTTGTATGTAATTTCTCTATAGGAGCAATAACATGTGAGAAAATACTCGGATTGATTGATTACTTGTCGACTTAAATCTAATTCACGTGTTAGCTGAGTCGGTAAAGTCATTAACAAGTGATGTTTAATGTTCAAAATGTGAGTTAGATAATGTTGGTACTCACAGGTAGCATTTGTAACCCCTGTTCGGTCCCCTTGCCCCGACAAATGTGTCAGTCGAGTCAATTCCAGTTGGGTCCGTTTGGGTAGCGTCTGTCTGTGTTCAATAAAGTTTGGGCTAATTCGGGTCTAGCAGAATCCTGTTAACTCGAATGATATTTGGATTTCTGTCAACAATCATATCTTTCCTTTTGACGATTGTTACGAGAAAGTTTTGCAACCATCCTGAATGCCGTCGGCAATATCTATGACACTAACCGTAGTGTTTCAGCCTATTTAGATATTTTAACATTCAAATCGAAATACTTATAGAACTCCGGCATGCATTGCTGTAGGGCTCTGCAGCAAATGATTATCGAGCGCTATTGGATTAAGGACATTTACTATTAAGAGCTTCACTACTAATACGTTTCTCATGTGAGTGTACTAAAAACGGGGAAGTGGTGATTGACCCCCATAACTCATGTGAGCATGCTCCTTCATGATTTGGGCTAACTCCTAAGCCCATGCCCAGTTGCCCGCCCATTTCATAGCATACACAAGTGAGCTGAGTCTCTAGCCACATTTTGAAGGAGTATTTGTTATTATGCCCCACAAAACTTGGGGATTTATGATTGTACCAGGTTAATGGTCCAAGTGACGGAGATAGGATTTGAAGTTTTGAACTCATTTTTGGTTAGAGATGGAAGTGGACATGCGAATTGTTGGACTGGCACACCGACACGACCTATAGACCATTTTAGCATGACACGGGATTAGCATGGCCCAACACGACATGCACAGCATGCCATGGGCCGTGTCGGGGCTGAAGTTTGAGAAATAAATTTGTGCTTAACCTAGGTAATCGTGTATGACACGATCCACTTGGGCGCACTCAAAATACATAGAAATAAGGCTGAAATGGAGTAATTGCTTAGGCACAACATTACATGCCATGAGTTATGAGCCGTGCTTGGGCCGCCATTTCCATCTCATCGGCATAGTCCGAAACCCACCTTCTCGTGCATGGCCGCCCCTGCCATTTTCTTCTCCTTTCCATTATAAGGAAAACTAAAAAAAAAAAGCTGAAAAATCTCGATCAACTAAAAACTTTTAAATTTTTCGTACACCCGCACAAGCGACTACCGCTTGCTATCCCTCCCTAGCTCAACCACTAGGGACAAATTGACGCCACCTATCTATTTCATCTACTTCAGATCTCGATCACTTAAATTTTAGGATAAGATCTAGTAGATGAACTAGATTTTATTCTCACTACCCAAAGGCAAGTTATCGTTTTTTTTTTTCTCTAAAGAGAGCTACAAGGGCGAATTTGATGTTGGCGGAATTTAAACCTAAAGTCATGAGTAGTTGAGTACCACCTTTATTTCGAGATTTGAACTGAATTTCATTACTAAAACTGGTAAATCTAATGACAAAAAATCAGAGGCCCGGTTTTCACGCTCATGGCTGAATAGCGCCTTAAACGACACCCTTAGCTTGAACATTTCCCAAAACCTACTACTGCCATCTTCCCTTTCGCCCCTTTTCTCCATTATTTCACCACTGTCGTTTCTCACATGATCACAAAGCTAAATTCATCAATTCTTTTGCAAATGTAAACTTTAATGATCAATACAGCTTTTCTTTATTGCCCGGAATAAAACGTTGCATCACAAAATGTAAATTATTGAGCATTTTTGTGGTTACGTTGCATGTTCACGGGTCCAACCCTTTATTTTTCATGCAATATTTCACTTCATGTCATGTCTTTGTCTTGTAGGGTAACTACTGTTTTTTTACCCACCTCAAAATTGAACAATTACTTTGTCGTTTGGGAACTCGTAGTATTCTGTGTCCCATTTTCGCGTTTTATATTTATCTCATTAATTCTCCATTAGACATATTAGCAATATCACTAAAGTAATTGTGTAAATATAATAAGAAAATTATACTCCGTATTTTATAAGATAAGACACGGAACTAAGATAGAGATTTAGATTCGTTATTTGGTGTCCTTGAGATTTATGTCGAACCATTTTAGGGAGTAGGGACGTGATATGAGATGTAGTTTTCTAACACCTAACACCTACCACTTTTAACTCATTTTACATATACTACATTCATTGTATTTATATTATTCTAATTTAATACCGAGTACTTTGTAATCGACCAATTGGCTGATGCATGTAAACTCTAAACATTATTTTTTTTTTTATATAAACTGTAGTTGATTGAATTATCGTAAGAGTTTACGATGAGTTTGTCAACTAAATAACATGCGTGGAGCATTATTTACACATTTATAAGGAAATTAAGCTTTGTTTTTTTCGTAGTTAACAAAGAGTGAGGTTATACTTAAACATCTCATGAGAATATGTTGTGAATATTTTCACAGTTAGATTATTCTATATCTTTAGAGCACAAACTAGTTAGAAAAACCGTAATACGAAATTGCTAGTTAAAGATGAATATATTTAGCACTAAAATTAAATTAATAAATGTAAGGGAAAGTTATGCTAGGGCTTTACATCATCACATAGGCATTCTATTAAAGATCAGTCGGTAACTTTTAGCAATTTTTTTTTTTACATTTTCATATTTGTGTTTTATGGGGTGTTAACTCAAAATATGGATGAAAAGATCTCATCACTTACACAAAATTTTAAATTAGATCGTTGTACCTATATGTGATGCACTTCAATTTTAGTTTATTTTTTGATAAAGAAAGGATATTAGGTTAATCGAAATTAACCTATAACATCCCTGCGGATGAAAGCGGTAAAAGAAAAACAAATACATTCAAATTGCCATAGAAGAAATAGTGTTGTTTTATTTATATAGCGAACTTACATATCCAATTCTTTTGAATTTAAAGTCACCCTTTTCAAATTCCAATTCAGAAAACTCCAGTTAAAAAAGTTAAGATTCTAAAAGTTTAGTTCAATCAGTTAAGTTCAATTCATTTCACTTTCCTATAAGTTCAGATCCTATAAATTACTTCAGATTTAATAAATTCAGATCCTATAAAGTTAATTCAGATCAAATACATCCAGTTTAAAAAAAAGTCTAACTTCTATTGGTTTAATACATATCGGTGCATGTACGTAAATATGGAATTTCTTAATCATCGACCCACAATTCAGCTGATTTTGTCTGATAAACCATTTTGATTGGTTCGATTTCTAGCCATCAACATAATTTTTTCGGTTTAGAAGGTTCCTTCATATGATATCAGAATAATTTAGTATAGTAATAACTCGAACATATGACTTTGTAAATGTTTGTGATCGTCAACTAAATGCCTAGATAAAATTCAGTATTACTGAAATGTCTTAGTCTAGTTGTTATGATGATTGATGGAGTTATAATCGATATTACTGAAATGCCTCTATATATGGCTCTAAGAAAATCTAACAAGTGAGAATAAATGTGAGTTGACTTGATGCATTCATTGAACCCTCACTCCCTCACATGAAGTCAAATATAAATCTGATAATTTGTATCATAGTTGGTTGGGGTGAGTGTAAGGATATTCATCTCTTAAACAAGTAATCGGGACTTGATCCCGATCCCTAACTCTTGCAAATGGAAAAATTTAATTTATTAGGAGATGTTTGTTTTACTTGTGAAGTTGCTTTCAGTATGCACTCCGGTAAAAATTACCATAACTAACTATTGATAGGGAATATACTCCTAATCAACACTACTTATGAAGATGGCATTTTAACAATCTAAATTCGAAAATATTTTTATATATCTTAAAGTAAATCATAAAACAATAAGTCTTGCTGAAGACGGCCACATTTCGTCACAAGCAGAAGACGGGGCTAAATGTGACCTATTTAAGACGAAACGTAACCATTTTTAAATAAAAAAGTTACAAGAATAATTTTCAAGCTATAACAGTTTGTCACTAAAATTGTCACATTTTTTCGTTAAAATGCGACATTTAACCCGACTTCAACTTGTGACGAAAAATGTCCGTCTTCAATGAGAATTGTGATCATCAAATAGTAGTAAATCAACTTTTGCCTACTATATATATCTTCATTTTCTTGATTGTATTATTTGTATATACTGTTAAATATTAACTATTTTTGGAATAATCAATATACAACTTGTTAATCACAACATAAATATCGTACGGATTATCAATTTGCATTGTAAGAAACATTATTAAATTGAGATGACTATATATGGATGAAATTGATACATTGTTGACAGTTATCGTGCATGGTACTAGTTGTCTATGGAAGATCGAGATGGTACGTAGTTGATCTATTATTATTATGGGATTGATATCTTATTTATTACTGTTAGCTACTACTTGTATGACAACACTTGGGTGCCGTATGAGGCCCGATACCAAGCCTTCATTTAAGCATCAACACATGCAAATGCCAACGTTGGGGTCATATGATAATTGGGGAGGGACGTAATTTTCATATCAAATAATAGAAGAAGTTAACGATACGAATGTTGGATTATGACTTGAATCTATTAATTAGTTTGTCCACTATGCATGTCTCGATCAAGCGAGGGTTTTCTTTTGGGATTTCCTAGGCTTTATGTATTGGGTTGTATTAGTGGTGGAGCTAGGAATTGCACCCAGTGAGGGCGAACGGGTAATCAAAGGGGAACTCAAAATTTTTTCGAAAATTTGAGCTAAAACTTTTGCGATTTCCATCTATCGAGGGCGAGCGCCCCTACTAGCCCCCTAGCTAGCTCCGCAAGTGGCTTGTAGCTTGCTATTAGAGAGTACTATAAAAACACTCAAAATCGCAGCCTAACTACACTCATAATTATCCTGAATTTGAACTCTGAAATTAAATCTAGAACCCATCAATAATGGAACTTTTCTTCAATTCGATCTGCTTATGGACGTAACTAACACGTACACTCTATGTTGTAAATCAGTATGTTGCTCTCTTTATGTTTTCTTTTATCTTTCTTGCTTATGTTATAACAATAAATCTACGGAGTAACTATTACCATCAACACAACTTCACGAGGTTATACGAAATTAGTTATGTAACACCCCAAGAGTTTGAGAGGAGATTTGTCCCACATCGGGAAAATAAGAGGCTTGTGATATCCTTATAAAGGATTCCACCCATCGCTTAGTAACAAGGTCTTGTGCTTTTTGGCTTAAGTGAGGCTTGTTATAAGTTACGCAAAACTGTAATTTCGAGAAGCAGATGCATGATTAGAAATTACGGGTTAAAATATGAACGAAAATTTTAGTGTAAATGTAATATTACAATTCTCAAAAAACTTTTGAATATCAACACAGAAACTTCATATACTCCGTATTTATTATTCGAGGGGACGACTT
>JAYMSF010002087.1:0-10825 GCA_036897335.1 Silene vulgaris
GTGTGACGTGAGGTCAGTGAGCATTGACTTTGGTCAAGGTGTTGACCCGGTCAGCCGGTGCAGAATATGCCCCATCACTTTCAAACTACAACCCTCTCCAATGGTAAATTACAATTGATCATGCTTAAAAGGTCCCACTAACAAATAAATATTGCAATATACTTATTTTAATGTTTTTAATTATTTATTTAATTAACTTTAAATGGCCAAGCCATGTAGCTTGACAAAGCTACACCCGCTTACAAGCAGGGCGTATTTTTCGTACTCCAATGGTAAGCATACTGCTTGATAATTTATTATATTTGCAAGCAGATCCCTAAATGCAACCATTGGAGTTGCTCTTAGACTTTTACCTTTTCGTGACAGCACCCGCGTCGAGGAAATATCCGAATATACTGTTGTTAACGATGGACAACCAGCTTTATACCCAGAAAAAACTTGGATTCACCAACAATCAACAATCAATTTAAAACCGAACCAAATAACCCGTTCGTGTTTCACCCTACCTAAAAAGAGTACTCCAACAGTTTAACAGTAACCCATTTCAGGAATAATATATTCACCAAACATTTGCTTTAAGCTCAAGAATTTTGAACTCAAAACCGGGGTTTCCTTGTAATTGTCTGTTAAATCTCTCTAGTTTTGCTTACTGTCTGTCTAATCACTATTCAGCATTAACATTACGTCATTTTCGTAGTCAAACACATTTCAATTTTAAAGTTTAAACACCCTTTTTTATTCCATTATTTCTGTTAAAACTTAAACTACTGTGTTTAAGTTATGCAGCTTAGTTATCAGCGAAAGTGGTAATCGAACCCCTCTACTTTGTCGAGTCGTAGATATATTTCTGTATTTCTTCAAAAATTGAATTTTTTTGTGAGAGAAAATAGAGTGACTTGTCAGATAAGTGTGGGGGGATCACTTTGAGAAAGAAGTAAAGCAAAACCCATATAATCAATCCCTCAAAATTGTATTTTTTATACATTTTTTGATTTTTTTGTTTATAATTTCACCAAATTTGTAAAACCCAGAAAAAATAATTCTGAAAGTTGCAATCTTTCTATGTTTTGATGCAAATAAACAAGGATATATAGATTAATTTAGCTTAGGAAGTGAAAATAGATACTTGAAATTTGTTTTTAGGGAAATGTTGGTTCAAAATTTGAACTGAATTTGGGGATGATCTAAGTGGGTTGATTGAAGATCTTAGCTTTTTGAAGTTTTGGGTAAGTTTTTAATTTATCAAGATCCAATTTTGATTAGGGTTGTTTAATTCTGCTATTTGGGTTGTTTATAATTTTGATTGAGTTAGTGCATTGTTTTAGCTTTGATACTGTTTGAATCAGATCCATGCCATTTTAAAATTTACCTTATGAATGTATGGGAATTGGTTCTGATACGGCCTCTTTGTGTTGCTAACAGAAGAGTAAGGCTGCGTATATCCGACTCCCCCTTACCCCACAGTTTGCGGGAGTCATTGAGGCATTGGGGTAATGTTGTTATTGCTTAATGTATGGGAATTGGGATCTCTTGCTTTGAACTAGGTTTTTGAGTACTTGTACTTGTTTAACTGAAGTTGCAATCTTGTTTGGAGGGTACATTGTGTTCTGGGTGTTTTTGTTTCAAGTTAAGTTAATGCGGTTGGAAATTCAGGGTTTACTGCCTCTAGGGTTTGCAAAATGGCGGGGTAAGGGATGTTGGTTGTACGCAGTCTTACCCCACTCTTGTCTCAACACAGCGAGGTTGAATTCCGGGGTTTGTTATTGATTACTCACTGTTAGTTGATTGCCCTCACATTACGTTATTGCGCACTTGGACTTGGAAATAAGGTTTCAATCTTGTTTGGCCCCCCGCTGTTTGCTTGCTTCGTTTGGTAAAAACTTTGGCAGAATTCTGAAGTTTAATACTAGTTTTATACAAGTTGATTGATTCCCTCATCAGTTACTTTGACCTAGCTTTAGACTATGTTTTCGATGCATGTACTTGTAAGTAAAGTTTAAATTTTGTCTAATGCTGCTGCTATTCGGCTTTACAAATCAGTTTCTGGTTGGTACTCATTTGGAAATTGGCAGCATTAAATAGAACTACTTGCGAGATTGTCGCACACTCTGAGAGCCTTACGTACTCATATAATTAACAAATATTAAATTTTACTCTACATTAGTTATGGGTTATGACTGTCTCAAAGCGTGCGATGCTCTCCTACAAGAGCCGCCGAACATTAAAAGGGTGAAGTAAAATCATTCCTTTTCTGAAATTGTACTTTCAGATGGATAGTGTTAATCAAATTTTCCATTTAGGTGTGGAGTTTTTCTATGTGGAGTGCCGTGGATAATAATTGCTCTACTGTTAGTAAATACAGGACAAAAGGCTAAGGAAAAAGAGTTAGGAAAGGGGAGTAGGTCGAGATTTACCTTGATAAAAAGAGGAAAATGCAATCTGACGAGCCTTTAGATTACGCTGTTTTCCAGTTGTCTCCTAGACGATCACGGTAAGGATTCGTTTTTTGGTTTCTTCTGATACTTTCAGAACTAGATGATTTGCAAGCTTATAGTCCTTATTTGGTCGCCAGATGCGAGCTATTTGTTTCTTACGATGGAACTATGGAGAAGCTTGCATCAGGACTGGTAAAGCCCTTTGTTACTCACTTAAAGGTGGCAGAAGAGCAAGTTGCAGTGGGTGGGAAGTCAATTAGGCTTGATGTTGAGCGATATAAAAATGCAGAGACATGGTTTAAGAAAGGCACTCTAGAGAGGTTCTGCTCTCTGCTTTTTGTATCCAATTCCGAATTTAGTGTTGGAATATTTCTACTTTGGTGCCAGGAGTTATATCTAGTTTCACTACGATCCCCTTAAACTTTCCTAGTGCCACTTTGGTGATCTAAGCGATAACATAATTAAAAATATGTTTAAAAACGTTTGTGATCTGGGTTAAATTTTGGTTTTATACTTAAGGTAACCAAAGTAGCAGTGTATCAATGTAATCATCAACGCAATTTCATTATGAACCATTCGGAAAAAGCTTCTCTGTGTTACCAACACAAAGGGTAAGACTTTAAACATTCGACCCCCCTTACTCAAGGGGCACCAAGTGAAAATTGTGAGACCTCTGGGCACCAAAGTAAAAGTAGCTCAAAGTTTAGGACTGAAATGAATTTTGTCTTTGTAATTGTTGTGCTCTTGCTAGTATAGTTGCTGAGAAAAGTTTTCTTGGTTCATTGTTGACGATAATGTCCAGGTTTGTCCGGTTTGTTAGTACACCAGAAGTATTGGAAATGGTCAATACATATGATGCAGAAATGTCCCAGTTGGAAGCAGCTCGAAAAATTTATTCTCAGGTTTTAGTTACCACTACTCACCATGTTATTGGGCTTGCCTTGTGTAATAGAATTTTTAGTAGGCTGACGTAGCAAATCTTTTCTTTCAGGGATTGTCTGATCACGAATCCGGTACATCAGGTATCTTTGATTTTTCCCTCCTTTTTTTACAATTTCAGCATATATATATATATATATATATATATGTTTACTTGTTACATGCTATAGTGAACAAAGCAAACCCATTGTACGAAGACATGTTATCAAAATTTTGATTTGTTTAGGAATTTCACTTCCAAGGCTTTTGGCTTTGCTATCTCTATCATGGGTGTTAATATTTAGGCTTGCAGGGATGAAATTGTCGGATAAGTTTTAGAGCTTGATGGCCTTGATCTATCTATCAGGATTTTATTAATTTTGAAACCATATTATAGAATTATAAACCTTGGCTCGTAACTGATCAAACTTGATCCCCCATATCCCATTAGATTTTTCATTCCTATGATCTCTAAGGGTGTGAAATATTATGGCCTCTCATCTTCTTTATGACTTGGTTGAGATGTTTTTTTTGGGTCTGAAATCTATTTAAATTCAAGATATCTTTATATAATTGTTGGTGGCATGAACTCAGGTCGGGTAAAAGTATCCGACACAAATGTGTGTCTAAGTTGCCGAGTTGACTATTTAATAAAAGATCTTCATAATTTTCTAACTCTCTAAGTTGATATATCCGTGTTGGTCATGGAATCGGTATTCTTCTGAAAGTTTGAGATCTTGGACACTGAGTTATTCTTTTTTGTTCTCCAGGTGGAGTTGGCGATGGAGTGACTGTAGCATCTGATGCAACAAAGTAAACCATTTCAACTTGCTCTGTTATTCTTTCTAAGTTTGTACTTGCAGTCAGTTTGATTGTGAAAACCCCTATTTTTCGCTTTGACTATTTTCTGTCAAGTTCTCAACTTCTCACCATAACCCTCCTGACAACACACATTTGTTGGGTATTAAAATGGAGGTTAGGTTGTGTACTTTAATCTAATTTTTCCGGATCATTTTATTTCTTCATCTTATCTCAGACTTCGGTAGGAAGACATTGTAAATATTACTTGAGTTTACAACTTCGGTCATTAAATGTTGTGGTTGCGCTTTATTTTTTTTCTTCATATGCTCCCTCCATATAAGTCAATAAGGCTCATTGTTCAAAAATCTCCTAAAAAATGTTGAATGGGAATTATCGACTGATAATCAGGGAGTAATAATCATCTATTTGTCTGTCTATGATCCGTGAGTGGGTTATGCTCTACAGCTTTCTTTTACTCGTGTAGGAAGGAGCTTCTGAGAGCCATTGATACAAGGCTCTCTGCAGTAAAACAGGACTTAACAACAGCGTGTAGTCGTGCATCTACTGCTGGATTTAATCCTAAAACCGTCTCCGAGCTTCAATTATTTGCGGACCACTTTGGTGCTCAACGCCTCAGGTATTACTATATTTATTCACCGCCATATCTTGAGCCTCATTATTTGACATGTAGGACAGTATGACTGCAATGAATATAGTAGTAGTTCACCTTTTCTAATTAGTCGGAAACTCGGAATACTAACCTACCTGACATGAAGTGGTGTAATGAATAATCTATGTAAAAAGGGAGATTGGGGATTTACAATGCATTTATATGCAAAATATTAAATTGTAGAAGTTAACAAAGATAAGTACCTTACTCTTAGCCGTGTATTAATTAATTAGTCTATGCATTACCAAAGTAATGTACTTCTGCATGCCTTTTATAGTTCACACGTGCCGTTAATTCCCCCTTGCCAAGTCTGAGTTTCCTATTATTTGTATGTTTAATAAAACCTGATTTTCATGCAGCGAAGCTTGCAGTAAATTCATCAACCTCACACAGCAACGATCAGACCTCTTTAACTACAACACCACAACATCAAAATGGGTTTCCTCGTCCGACAGTGTCCTACGTGCCTCTATTGGCTCGGATATGTCTCTAGACGACCCTTCCGATGACCAACCTGGGCCTGCCAGGTCCACCACCAAACTTACCCTCCCTCCACGACGCTTTTCTAGGGAGCCGAGCCCCGCCCCCACTGATGACTTGGATGAAACGAAAAATATTAAGGACAAAGACTTTGACAAAGACAAAGCCATGGGGTCCACCACTACTGAGTCAACATCAACATCAAGTGGTAAGCCTCAACTCACAAGACGGCTAAGTGTCCAGGAAAGAATAAGTCTTTTTGAAAATAAGGCACAGAATTCTCCCTCTACTGCTACAACCCCCACATCAACTGGTGGAAAACCCGAGTTTCGACGACTACCCTCGGACGTCAACTCATCCACTGATAAGGCTGTCTTAAGGCGATGGAGTGGGGCCAGCGACATGAGCATTGATGTCAGTGGAGAGAGAAAGGAGCCTGATAGCAATGCCAACACACCTACACCTTCATCTACTTCCCCATTGTTCCCTGTTTTATCTTTGAAATCTAAAGACCCGAGTGATCCAAAGTCAGAGGAAGGGATCAAGGATTCTAAGCTACCTGTGAATGCTGGGGTGAAGGAATCTGTGTTGCCAGAATCAAATTCGAAGAGTCCATCTTTTGCTGGGAGGTCACCGGAGAAGGATCAATCTAGTGGCGGTGAGGTCCGGACTTGGGCCGTCGAGGTTGGTTCCTCTATTCAGAGTACAACAGAGGAAAATCTTGAAGGTTTTTCAACTGAAAGGGGTCAACGACGAGGAGAGATTTCAGACAATTCTGGAAAATCGACAGCCAAAGTTGAGGGTAAGTTTGTTGATATTCAAGGTGTAGCCAATTATGACTTGTTAAGGGATCAGGGAAGTTCTAGATTACATTTCAGTGGAGGTCAGAGGAGAACAATTGAAGGTGATCTGAATTCAGAAACTTCTGAAGTTCACGTGCAACCAGTGCCTGCTCAATCTAAGTGGCAATCATTAGAGGAAGTCGGGAAAACTGGAGTGAAGGATTTTGAATCATTACAAAATCAATCTGAAAATCATTCGATGCAAGTCGAAAATTTTGGTTTGTTTGGAGGGAAGTCTCAGGGATATGGTTCTGGTTTTGATCAAGTGACGAGGCGTGGGGCCAGAAAAGAGAGTGCTTTGGCTGGAAAAAGTATGATCAAGAGCATGGACGCATTTTCTTCGGCATCTTCAGTTCCCATTGATCAAGTCCCAAGGTTGAGGCAGCCAAAAGGGAACCAGGGTGTGAACGATGAGCTGAAAATGAAGGCAAATGAGCTCGAGAAGCTCTTTGCGGAGCATAAACTTCGTGCCCCTGGTGACCAGCCAAATTCTGCTCGGAGAATCAGGCCTGCTGACATGGCAAAGGAGGTCAGTGAACTTGTCAACAGAAAGCAAGAAACGGGTACAATGCTCGAGGTAAAGCCTGGCAAAGGTTCTAATGAGATGGATAAGCTTGGTTCTACTCCATCATCAAAACCTTGTGTTAATCATGATTATGATGTAACGCCAAAGCACAATATCTATGACCTTAGTTTTTCGGATGATTCTAGAGGAAAACTGTACCAAAAATATATGCAGAAGAGGAATGCCAAATTAAAGGAAGACGGGGGTTCAAACAGACCCGAGAAGGAAGCTCAGATGAAGGCCATGCATGATAGCCTTGAGAAAAGTAGAGCTGAAATGAAGGTCAAGTTAGCAGGTTCTACTGAGAGGAGTAATTCCGCAATAACTCGGCAAAGGACCGAGAAAATGAGATCATTAAATCTCCGATCCGCGATGAAGAGAGCCCAGGTATCTATATTGAATGCTTAAACTCAATTGCCAAAATGATGTGTTGAGTGTTATCTCATAACTCATTGTTGTATTGATTTTTTTACCATGTTCTTCATTTCCCAAGCAGACTACAGACCCGTCAATGAGCGATGAAGACGAAGTTCAAGCTGAATTTCTTGGAAAGAAGCTCACGGAAACGTATTTGGGGGATTCCTCTTCTAAAACTGCACCAAGCAAAAGGGTTCAACCAAACAAAAATACATCATCACCTACAACCCGTAATCCCGCTGGAACTGCTCCTCGGTCTTCTGGTAAAGCTTCTAATTCTACTACTGGTAGACGGAGATTGCCTTATGACAACCCTCTTACACAATCAGTTCCTAATTTCTCCGATTTGAGAAAGGAAAACACGAGGCCGTCACCTGGCGGAAGCAAAGTAGTCCGTCCTCAAGGAAGAAACCATGCTCGTAAAAAGAGCATTGTTGAAGACTCGTCGTTGATAAATGAAGATAAGCCAAGACGGCTTCAGTTGAAGAAAACTACCGTAACCACCAGAGAATTGAATGATTCTCGTAATTCTGATGATGTTGATGATGCTCAGTTCATGGCTTCCAAGTATCTTAGAGAGGAGAATGAGGATTATGAAAAAATATCTAATGACCTGGAGTCAATGACTCTCCCGAGAAAGGGTAATGGCATCGAACAGATTCCTAGTTCTGGCATGGGTATATCTAAAGCGTTGGTGACGGAAGAGGCTGCAACAAATGGACATAGTTTTGATGATACAAGTTGTGGGACAGAAGAGATGATGATTGCAACCAACGATGAGGACCATGACCATGAAACTACGTTAGTAAGAAAATCCATTTACGTTGACAATAGCAAAGAGAGATTGAGCGACGAATCTGACAACAATGCTCTTAAATTTGTTTCTCAAGCGGGATCAGTTTTGGCTGCAGAATCACCTACTCCAATGCATTCTCTTTTTCGATCCATGGGATCCACACTAGACTCCCCTGGGGAAAGCCCTGGATCTTGGAATTCGCGTCTACAAAACCCGTATGCATTTTCACATGATATTTCAGACATTGATGCATTGGACTCACCAACTGACAGCCCTGCATCTTGGAACTTTCACACTCTTTCTCAGTCAGAAGCTGAGACTGCTAGAATGAGAAAGAAATGGGGAGCTGCTCAGAAACCTATTGGCGGTATCGATTCCTCGCACAGCCCATCGCGCAAGGATGTGACCAAAAGTTTAAAGCGATTCCTTAAATTTGGTCGGAGAAATCGGGCATCTGAGAATCTGGCCGATTGGATTTCTGCAACTACATCCGAAGGAGATGATAGTGAAGATGGAAGAGATCTTGCTAATCGTTCCTCAGAAGATTTGGGGAAGTCGAGAATGGGATTCTCACAAAGCCATAATTCTGATGAAGGGTTCAACGGACCCGACTTGTTTAATGAACAAGGTGACTATTTTTTCTCTTTTGTATGAGTTGGTAAACTTTTGCTATGATATACTGTAGCAGATATGTCCGACTTCTTCTGCTTGTTGTGAATTTGGTTGAATTATTAAATATAATGACGTTACCCCGGTGCTTCAAAGCCCTTCACCGATGGTGTGTTAAGGGGTCAATTTACGCAGTCTCCCTACGTCAAAAGTTATGTTTCCAATCGCATTAAATGCCTGGGAGTGCACACTAATTTGAAACACTGCTGTTTAGTTTTGCTATATTCCATCGTAATCCAGATTTTAAGAATTGAAAGCAGAAAATGACTTGTTAATTAACTCTTGACTCGTAATATTTTGTTTATGTTGATCACTTTAGCTGTGACTTTATGTTAAAGAATGCAAGGTTTGTTTATTAATGTATTTGTAATTGCAGCTCAAGCATTACGAAGCTCGATTCCAACACCTCCATCAAATTTTAAACTGAGGGAAGAGCATCTATCTGGAAGTTCATTGAAAGGTTTGTTTCATAACATTAGTCTTTGTCTTGTTATTTGATTGTACGCTTAGCTAAGACACTCATTTCTATTACACGGTTTTAATTGGATTTAACTGTGTTCGTATCGAGTCCAATTTTTTCGGGGTGCTTGTATCAATCATATTTGGCGAATTGGCGATATGGTGTTAAATATTGGTTTCAGCTTTGATCAATAACGAGGCCCGTGTTGAATTCCTAATAATACTGGTCTAAATATAGAAAAAAAGGCCGTAGACGGTTAATTAAGTAGAAATACTGTTAGTTTCTTCTAAGTTCTAAGTGGTCAGCCATTCATTCGGCATGAAATATTTGCGGAACTTATAGAGAATGAGGTGTTTATTCCAGTTCGAACATTCTCCCCGAGCCATTCTTTGCCTAGTGAGATAGTCAATTGAATACAGGTATTCTTAAGTTATACCAAGAATTTTTTCTTAAATTTTTAAATTGGCTGGCATAAAATGGCCTTAAAATATGATATAGGTAAGCAAAACGGCTCGCTAAATTATTTGCGCTTCTTATATTGTGAAGCAATAGTACACATGGTTAAGACTCTTACGTATTTTTTGGAGGAGGAATTATGGATTGTCAAGAGTGTGAGCTTTAGGTGAAGCGATAATTAATAGACAAGGACGAGAGAAATGACTAGTCATTTCAGATGATTTCAGTTGCGTAAGCATGTACACGAGTATAGCATCAAAATGCTAGCTTTACGAATTACTCTACTTGGCTAAGATGAGCTTTTGAGACCTAGTTTGGTACCAAGTTACCAAGATGAGCTTTAAATGATCTAGTTGGCTATCGTATTGGTCTCGTAATCCCGTCCCTGCTAGGTCTCTGTCTTTCTGCTGCTCTCGGCGAGTTTTTTTTTTTTTTTTTTTGGTCGATTCTTATGAGTTGGTCGTATTTAGATGTGATGCGAGACTATCCCACTACCTATATACTCCGTAATTAAGAGCTACTCTTATTTTGTTTTCACCTTTGAGTGTTCATTCAATAGATTTTATGAAGATTAACATCATGGTTTCCGTTAAAATTTGCAGCCCCAAAGTCATTCTTCTCACTCTCAAATTTCCGGAGCAAGGCCAATGATTCAAAGCTAAGATAAGATTACCCAGCGAAGGCGAAACCTATACTACTCCCAATTCTTCATATTACCCCGTCTATCCAAGTCCAATAGCCAACATTTGAACACGGTTATGAGAGTGAGTAACATAGGTAAACGCAACGAAGACGTCTATAGAATCATCTCGAATAAAATCAGAGGAACATAAGAATAGCCCCAAGATTATAAAGCTAAACGCACGACAAGTCGACAAGATAGCTTCGTTGTTTGGCTTATATTGAGAAGGTTTATGTAGATGTTTCAAGGTATGTTGTACATTTGTGATGTTTGAACAGATGCCCATTGGCAGAAACGATACTGTGATTTTGTTAGCGCCACAGAGTTCTCTTGTTTATTTTTCAGCTGCCTTGTTGTAACCGCTATACTCGAAACATCGCTAAATCTATACTTGTTCAATAAAAATGGTTGGTAACTCGGAATTTACAGATTTGTTACTAATATATAAATAAGGTGCTTGTTCTTTAACTTTTGTTTCTTTCAAACAGTAAATAATTCTGATCTACGGTAAAATAGAGAATAGTGTGGTAAAAGGAGAAAGGGGTAAAAAAAAGATTAAAAACGCCCACCGTGGGGCTCGAACCCACGACCACAAGGTTAAGAGCCTTGCGCTCTACCAACTGAGCTAGACGGG
>JAYMSF010002088.1:0-10825 GCA_036897335.1 Silene vulgaris
CTCTTTCTTACCTTCGATGTGGATTTAAATTTCACATGCTTATTGTTTGTTTAATTGGTGCGACAATTTAGCAGTGAGTGTTTTCTAGAGTGGATTCCATTATGTGGGCCAATATTTCAACTTAATCTGATACGGAGTACACAAATGATAGAACACATTTTTATTTCAGATGGAACATTTTCGTCTTTCCAAAAAGACAGGAGTTTGTTAATAACATTTGGCTATAAAATGGACTCAAAATACTGTTTTATTGTTTCAAACCAAAATGGGCTGTCTAAAGGGTGGCCAGCTGATGATAGAATAAGATGACATCGTGAGACAAACGGTCCATTTGTTGTAAAAAAATATATTAATTTATTGCTAATAAATGAGTTTTTTTTTTTTACACAATGGAATCCTTTCACAGTGTACGACTGTCTTGTCTCACATATAGAACCTTGAATGCACGACACAAACGTGCAACCGTTCAACTGCAACAGTTCACAGCAGCCTCCCTCCCAGCTTGTTATTAATAAAGTAAGAGTGGTTGTTATGCATGCAGAAGCAGCAGAATACAGGTCCAAGGATCCTAGAATCGGTTGTAATTACAACCACGTGAAAGTTACCGAGCACATTTGTAAAAAAAAAATTACTTTTGCAAATGAATTGAACTTGGCTAACTTCAAATCGAACTTGATAACTTTGTAAATGAATTGAGCATGGTAACTTTACAAAGGAACTAAACAGAAATAATTAAAACCGGTTGTAAGATCCTTAAACTACAAAATAAGGGGTGTACAAATGGAACAAAGGTAAATATTGTTAATCGCTGTGCCATTAGTTTCAATTTCAAATGTAAAAGTTACGGAGTATTAAAAGTTTGTTAGAATGAAATGACAAATTAAGGCAAGAAACAGTGAAACATAAACTAAATGACGGATTTTGAAGTGAATAAAAACAGAGGGAGATGAGGTTTAAATCCTACTCCAGTGTAGCCTATTAGCCACTACAAAGCTTTTAGGTTATAACTTACAAAATTAGAAGATACGGCCTCATTATGGCCGGGCACCAGACCTCTTTTGAGCCATTTGTGCTTGAGTACCCTTCCAAATGCTGAGAAGAAAGAGATTCATATCAGGCTGTAACTAGCACGGCATAGAGGAACGTTAGTCTATCAATTAATAGTCCGTTGGATTGGCAAATAAGATTATCAGTTTTAAAATAAATAAAGGGAGACATTTGACAAGCCTTTTCTTCACATTCTACGGAATGAACTGGGTTCAACCTCGTTGAGGTTTGGAAAAGAATGGTGAACTCTAGGGTAGCTTATTTTCATAGGATGGTTTCTTTGATTATTTGGTGGTGGACGTGGAATCTATGATACTCAGACTCGAATGGTGTCAAATGAATGCATGTCAGAGTGTCCTAGACAGCCATCTTGTGATATAAAATCAGAGTTTGAGCTTAAAACGGTGTCAAATGCAGTCAACACATCAGGCAAAGGCCAGAGACTATTTCTCCTAGAGTGAAATATTATTTTCAAGGTTTCTGTAGAATGTGTAAATTTAGCGACTTATTAATTCCAACGTGGCAATTGGGCAAACATGAAAAGCATGATAAGAACGAAAGTAATCAGGAGTCAAAACACGCAGAAAGAAATTAAAATAGAGAAGAAAGCGGTGGCCAGGACCTTGCAAAGTTGCAATGACATCAATTCACCAACTAAGAAGACCATTTAGTCCGAACAACGGAACAATAATTCAATGCAGATTGCAAGAAGTCAAGAACATCATAATAAAAAGCTGAATTATCAAAACAAACCTCAAGCAAACGCAGATCCGTCTGTATACAGCTCAAACTCTAAGATAACTTTAGGAAGCAAGCTATCGTCCACATCATCTGGTGCCTGAACAATTGAACATCTAGCAAGAGCTCGATTCATCCCACAATAAATCTCTGGAAGGAACAACAGAAATTATTAAGGATAGCTTACACAAATTGAGATCATCAGACTGAAGATGCAATATCATGCAAAGATATACTTTTACGCTTCAAAAATATACATGGAGCCAAATAAGCATAGAGATGGCTAACGATTAAGATGTTAAACACAGAAGAAGAACATATAAACAATGCAAAGGGTATGACGTAGGGCATAGAGTACGCTTTGGTGGTCAGACAGTGTTCAAGCAGATATTATAATTTCCAGAGAGAATTAAATGAAAGTTAACAACATAAAAAATTTATAATTTAAAAGAAGCTAAAGAAATGCAGAATAATGCATTTCTTCCAATGTTACATGTATCCCTCAACACATTGATCTACCAAAACTCCACCATAAGCATTGAGTTGCCACCTAACGGCCATAACAACTAAACTAATCGCAAAGGACTTCAACCCAAGTCTCTACTTAAAAGAATAAATAAATGTATATATTTCAAATAATCTTTACAGCTCTTCTGATTCCTTGCCTTTCTCCTGTATTTTCAGTGATAGGAGGCTGAATGATAGTGGCAAGGAGCAAGTGCAAGGCACGTGTCGGTCTTGGCATGATAGTGACTGCTGAACTCTCAAGTCTCATCAGTAACACACCGCTGATTCATGCATGTTGCTACCGAAAAACCCTCATAGTTCTATCTATGACGCTTCAGAAGAAGCTTGAATGCTTGACAGATTAAAAGGTTGGCTTCACGTTACTAATGGTTTGGCCTTGCGTACATGTCCCATACTGTTAACAAGATCTTTCCGTGTACAAACTGGGAACATATTAATATCATCCATGATCTTCAATCGCCAAAGAACATAAGGGAAGCTTAGCTGATCTCGGGATGTAAACCGAACCACTTCATTAAACCATAGGCACATGAACAGGTTGCTCAAGGGTGTATGCTCCCTAACAATTATAGAAGCTTCAGCTAGAGCTGAATCAAGAAAAATATTATATGGATTAGTAATTGATAAAAAAAATTCTTCGAAATATTGAGTATAAAAAAAAAAACAGAGATTATTTGCAACTTAGTATTCATGCTAATTTTGTACTTGTCCTATTTTGATATGTAATGAAAGCTAGAAGCCTACAACCATAAGGTGACAATTCAGCTTTTTATCCTATGCAACACATTTAACGAGCACAACTACTACAGACATTTTACTTTTTGAATATCAAACTGTCAGGTGTTACCAGCTCTGAGCCTTTAAAGGATAAAAGCAAGGGCATACCTTTTTTTCCGTTAAATCTCTTGTCTTCAGGAAGCCCATCGTGATGGTACTGGGTTATTTGCACCTCTACTTCTTCTGGGGTTGCTTTGTTTTTCTTGACAACAGCCTTGGCCTCATCGTATACACTACTGCGAGCACCATGCTGTGATATTGCAATAACAGACTTTGACCGCCAGAGTAGAGCTTCCAAAACGCCTAAAGGATCCCTCCTGAACTGCGACTTTGAATCAACCCATATAGAATATCGTGCCTTCGGGAACAGGCGATGGGCCAACATCTAACGGGTATCAGAAGCGGAAAAGGGTTGTTAACTTAATTTCTACATAAAAACAATTAAAGAAGGTACAACTGATATTGTTTATTACAGCGCACGATTGAGAATTAAAAAAAGAGTGAGACAATATAGCATGTGATAGTCAAAACTCGCAAGACTTCAAAACCGGGGCAATATGAGGGCATTGTGTTAAATGAAGCACGCAAACAGAAGGTTTAACTACCATAGAGACTGACCAAGAAACAGAAGAGATTGTTCAGCAAAGCACAAGATTAGTGAGGAGTCAAGTATCACAACAGTAGACTAAAGACTTCAGAGACAGAGGCTATAGGAGGCAGGGAGACAGCACCAAAACCCAACGTTTAATGATCATAGAGAAAGGCTACACAAGATACAAGAGATCTCCAACTTTCAAGATTCATTGTCCACGAGCAAAGCGTATCCAAAAAGGGAACATACAGTTACGCTATTGGTGGGGAGAAACAAAAATGGAATACGTAAAGTATCAGTGAAGGGCAGAGGGGATAGAAGTGTAGAACTATTAGAGTGTAGGACACTAGCATTTGCCATTCTGCAATTGCCTCAGGTTATACTTGAATAAAAGGTAAAAAACAAATACATGTAAGCGACAATAAGAAACTTGAGATTTAGAAGATCTAAAATCTAAGAAGTGTTAGGTATATTTCGTTATTCTTTTATGGAGCTGCAAAAGACTTCATTTGACCAAAATCAGAAGGGACAGTGCAGTACCTTAGGTATTTTGCCATTCAGACGTTGGTCTGCAAAAGGGAGGTTGTTCACAAGAACAATCCTCCAATTGCCAATGTAATGATTATCGCCAACTTTATTCCCTTGGATTTCTTGTGTTGAAAGGGTGATTGCATCCCAGAAAGCGACATAGCATACCTGAAATGAGATAGTTAACAAAATGGGAGGGGGATTAATAGTGACTTAACACATCAGTGCCTTGAAAAAATGGTTTTAACCTTTTGGAGGGAAGAATTTGACATCCCAATAGGCTGATAAAGATTATCTCCACCACCGAACGCACAAGTAGACACGACAGCCTTGCAAGTTTGCATGTACTTCTTGTCCTCATCCAAAATCTTAAACCCCCCATCTCCACTATAGAAGCCACAATGCACCATAGGAGTATCAATGACCTACATATGAAACACAGGTGTGAAATATTGTGGAAAATCATTGCTCCTGAATTCATCCACAAAGATTTCTCGTGATAGGGCACAAAAGCATACAGGAAGTCCATCTAGAAATATGTGAGTTTGAAAAGTTGCTTCAGAACAGCATGTTAAGAAAAAGCCCAAAACAGAACGACTAAACAAATAATCAACGGCCTATAGCTAATTTCTAATAGCACAGCACAAAGCGTAAAATTGAGATGCAACTTCAAACCTGAAAACTTCTCTTCCTCTGCTGTAGAGTTTGATATCCTGTGAACAAATTAAACCTCCCAGATCCTTTTTCTTGCTCAGACAAGGAGGAATTCTCTCTTGAATATGGGTTGTTATCTTCTGTTATATATACAACATTCTTTACACGACCTATCGGGCTCTTCTCCACGGGGATATCTAGATGATCAAGCTCTTCAGGAGGCAGGAGCGGCAAGCAACCTGACATGTATATATAAATAAATTATTTTCCAGAACCCAAACATCATCAGCAAACACACTTGTTTCAAAATGATCAGAAAATGGCTTTCCAACAAGAATATTGCCCTATCAATTTTAAGTGTATCACTAATTCTGTTGAACATAACAAAATAGGAAGTGCACTTAGTTTAAACAGTCGTCGAACATTATACCACTGTATACAAAAGCCAATGACTAATAAGTCCCTGTCTTCACTAAACTCTTAGGACTAAACTCTTAGCAAGTCTCACATGGATTTGCCCACAGGTATTAAACGTATTTAAAGGTGGTAACGAGTTGCACTCACGAAGCTAGTGACTCACTGACACTTACGTTTACATATGCCCAAGGCACTCTTCAAAACCAAGGTACGAGACGCATCTAGGAATGTCCAAGGCACGATTTTTTTAACCAAGGCTTTGAACAATGACACGAATCCCGTCTTATTTAGCACCTACTGCATCACTAGGAGTTTGAGCTAGTGACTCATTGATACTGTGTCTAGGCATGCCCAAGACACTCTTCCTAAATCAAGGTACACGACCCATCTAAGCGTGTCCAAGGCGCGCTTTTTTAAACTAGTATGAAACAACGATACACATTATCTCGTCTCCTTTAGCGCCTAATGCGCCGCTACACATTTGTTAAACTCCTTACATTATCTTCACCTACATAACACAGTCAAAATAGAGCTCAAAGCAGCAAAGCAAATCCTACAAATAACATTTTTTTCGATTCGAAGTTCGAATTCACACAATGTACCACGAATAATACAAATCATTCACAGTCAACGGTATAATTTTAGGCGAAAATTGAAATTCTAGCAAAATACAAAACCTAATTATCAAAAATTCTGCAAAATTTAACTTGATGATCAACTTACGTTCCTTAACACCGGCGACGGTATGATACGTATGATCAAGGCGATTAAGATTACTGTTCTTAACAATGGCGAAACCCGGCTTCGCCCGACTGAACTCGGAACTCGACTCACTCGACTCGTCACTCAGCCGGCGACCGAGTCGAGAAGCTTCGAATAGGAGGAGTGACATAGCGAGGAGGAAGACGATAAGGGCCCACCACTTGGCTAGTTGCCTGACGAGTCGGCGAGTCAACTCGGTTTTGGATCGGAACTTGTTGCGCTTTCTCCGAGCTCGAGGTCGTGTGATTCTGCCGGAATGTTCGTCGGAATCGTCGTCGGAGATCGGCATTGAGATGTTAGGGTTTGTAGTTGAGGTGTTGTACATTGAATTGATTGAATTCTGGGAGAAAAATTGGGGAGTTTGAATTGAATGGAGAAATATTAGCAAAATAATTATGAATATATGATTTGATGGGAATCGAAACCGGGGCTAGGTAACCAGGAGGTACATTGATGTTATTACTGAAAGGAATTAGTCTCAGTTTTTTTGACAGAGTCGGAATTGATAAGAAATTAATTGAATTGCAATGAAATGAAATAAAATTTTATCGAACCCACGACTAAATTTAATGAGCTTTGTTCAAGTCTTTGAAGTAACGGAAATCGGTTTTAGGAAAAGAGGTTGATATAAGAGTTAATTTGCTTAGACTTGGGTGAGATGGTATTATATGGAAAGTTAAATGCAAAAGTATATAGGTTAGAAAGTAATAATGTGAAAAAGTAATTACGCTTATTTAAACTTAAATCATCTTAAATGTAACTAAACTTTAAAGTAATCTAGTACTCATGACTGTGTTCAGAGTTCAAACACTATACCTATATTGAAAACATCATAATCTAATAACAAACACTGAAATGTCGAAGTGCTAGTTATTATAAGTCAAAGATTGTAAGTTAATTACTTATCTCCTAGACAACTCTGTGCATTTTTTATTTAATCGTTAATCTTGTTTACCCATAAGTACATTTATACATCATACGACTAATTTTAAGTTTTACTTTGTATATGAGATTAATTATTTTTTTCTTTTGAACATATTGAAATTTGTCATAGGTTATTTCCTAAAAATTAAGAGACAATAATATTACCACGAAAATGTACCTTAACCAAGGCCGCCAAATATGCATGTTTGGGCCAAGTCTTTCGTATTTGTTCAACCCAAACTCGACCTCGGCCCATAATCACATCTACGGTCATATTACACTTTAAACTAAATAGTTTAATATGATAATATTCCTAGTAAATCGACAAATAAATGACTAAAATGAGTGTCTTTCATAAATAAAATGACATAACGTCATTTATAGTGCCGAATTTCAATACCACCTCATAGGCTAGCACAAACACCAAAAGCAAGAGTAACTTAAATAAGACACTTTAAGCCAATTAACCTTCAATTTTACTAAAGGATGGAAGATTATTCTGTGTATCAGGTAATAAAAAACACATGAGAATGACAGTGTTTTGTATACATCAATTCACATTTTGACCAGGCAACAAAAATTTTACATGAGCATTTTCACTACTCAACATTGCAGCAATTTGGCTCAGAAATTAGTAAACTTGAAAGAAGATATAAAACAATGTTACAGACTTACAGTAAACAACCCGGCGAAAAATGTTCATACTCATTTCCGACTGTAGGAAAAATTCAGGGCATTCTTGAATTGTCCCTATATGTTCTTGTGTGATGGTTTATTTTGGATGTATAGGTTAGTCTTATGTTAGCAAATTGCAGGAAAGAATAAACTTCAGAGCTTATCAGCAGCGATTTCTGCGTTACTTGCTGTCATTTGGCTTTGATAATTCATGAAATTCATCTTAATGTCGAGTACAGGTTTTTTTCGACAGAACCTGGTAGTATCATTCATCTGCAGCTGCTCCTCCCCATAGACGCACCCTACTTTCGGCTTCTGCAGCCTGTAATGATAGCAGCATTTCATGTCAGAGAGACGGAAAAATTTGGAAAGCTCAGTACAGAACCGGTGAGTATCTCAAAATGGTACGGTTAAACTTACTTCTTTCTTCCAGTTAGTTAGCGCGGTGACTGCAATTAGAATAGCAGTTTGTAGACAGATTCCACCAACCATTCCTCCCCAAACTCCCTGTAACGAAATGTTTATGAGGTAAAATTCGACAATGAATCTACTTTGGTAAAAAAAAATATGTCGAAAAACTTACCATGACTCCATAATCGTATGTGAATCCAAGAATGATGCCAGCGGGCAGCCCAACAAGATAATAGCAGGCAATATTAATGTAAGCGACAAGTGACTGCCATCCCGCTCCAATAGCAACCCCTAAATTCAGAAGAACAGAAATCAGAAATCAGAAACGATACAAATATAACTTAATTTGCAACAGATAAGTACAATAATGGCTTGTAATGTACTAACCGGATCAAACAGGCTGAAGACTGTTGAGAAGAACCGTGAATGCCAAGACAATTGAGATCCTTGTAGTTTCCTTAGCTACAGCCTCGCTGGTGGTGAAAAGGAGAGGGAAAGTGTCTCTAGTTGCAAGCACCAGTAAGAACACCAAAAACCCTATCGCCACTGATGTTATCGAAACTACTGTTACAGAAATCTTTGCTTGCCGGTAATTCCCTGCTCCTAGCTCATTTGACACTCTCACACTGTCCCGAATAAGAGGTTTTAGCTTACGAGGCTTATATATAAAAAGCGAGGTGGATTAAGCGGTTAAGCCTATATAGACAAGTTACCTAATGGCGGCGTTGAACCCAATTGCAATCATAGCATCCCATCCTTGTAAGTTCATACTGTAAATTCAAGAATTTTGAGTTGAAATTAATAAAAGAAGATAAAAACGTACAAATAATGGAGTACTCAAAATTGAGTCTAGTACCAGATAGAGACGGCATCAACGGGAATCAAAGGATTAGGAAGAACGCCTACAATCACGACCAACATCATCAAGTACCAAAGCTCCAAACTGTACATACATCCCAACATGTACAAACCCTGTTATCATCTTTACAATCGACTCAAGCAAAACGACATTTTAGCAGTAAATGCTACTCTCTAAAACCGGGTTCCAGCACTGTCATATGCTCTCTGGCTATTTCAGTGGTAACTGAGTCGCCGATATCAGCTAGCTTAACTGTATCAGAATTACCCTTTGGCTGTCTATACAGAGCTGGCCAAAGGTGCGGTCTGGCCCGGCCCGCAAAAATTCCAGCCCGCTCAGCCCGGTTCATAGCCCGCCCAGCCCGTCAAAAATACCGGGCCGGTCCCAGGCCCCAGTCCTCCCTGCCCGCTCCAGTCAAGCTCGCAAAGCCCGTCCTAATTTTGTCCTTTTTCCCCCTATCGGGCCGGTTCAGGGCCATCAATTCCCCAGCCCGGCCCGCCTCAGCCTGTGTTGTGGGCTCGGGCTGCTTCCCCACCAGCGGCCCGGCCCGGCCCGGCTCGATATGCAGGTCTACTATACAGTATACACTATTGTTTCGAGAGTAAAGCAAAAATAAGAGAACGAGTAGTTAGGAAGACAGAAGATACCATAACATGACAGCAGAGGCAACAGAGAGCTTGACAAAACCCCACAAGTCGGCGAAAGCTAGCCAAGACAAGCCGCTCCAAGCGCCATCAGACGTGGTGTAGATAATGTAAACAAGCTGAAGGATTACTATAAGCCACCATGAGATGTTGAGCATAACTGCAGCTCCAGCCAAGCCATAACCAAGCCGCAACATTAGCAGCCAACTCAAGGCCGTGTGGATCACCAACACTCCCGCTGACACCCACGCCATCACCAGCACTTTGCCTTGTGATTGTAAGAACTTTTGTATTGGGAAGTGAAATGCATAGGCAAATAGTTGAGGCATCATCCATAATGCAAATTTGCCTGTACACCCAAAAATGTTTTGTTAAGGATAATTTTAGGATAATTTTAGACGGTGATGTTAATATGAAGTCGAACAGACGATCAGGTCATGGATGTCATCTCTCATAACTTTACGAGATACTTTATAAAGAGATCGATAACTTCACTGGTTAAGTGATCACAATATTGTGACAGACTGACAGGTTTAAGATGCAAACATGCAACATTACCTACAATTACATAACAATAATCAATCCGTCTGTCTCGATCATTTATTTACTCTCATTTAAAACATCCATTAAGAAGACAAAGGTAGTATTATGAATTATGATACATTCATTTTGTATGAGATGTAATTAAGCATAATGACAACAATACAAGTAATTAAAGATGGCACATTTGGGTGTCTTGGATCGACGAAAAGGAAGATTATTAAACACTCGCAAATTCTTACAAGAAACGGTTTCATGATAAACTTATCGTTGGACCTCTCATATAGTGGCTAGTCATTGTCCTTGTTTTTATCTTATTGTTCATTCGTTCTTTTTCTACTTTTTGATTTTTAATTTCCAGTGCATATATACTCTATATATTAATATAAAACCGTCTTATAAAAAAAATTTATCGAAGAAATCGCAGAAAAGTATAGTTGTCCATCACAATCATAATTAGTTATAACGTGGTCAACAAAGTATATCATGTATGACACCATTACTTTTGAAACTATCATAAATAACAAACATTTTTAACATTATTCTTCTACAAGTTGGCAAGAAACGATACTCCATAATAATACATGAATCACTCCTAATAATAATTAAATTAATTTTAAAAATTGTATAGCAGCCGGAACATGCGCATCATTAACCGGCAAGCTAGCTACATTTCAACAACCAGTGTGAAGAGTAAATCTAGTCATCCAAACTAGTGACGAAACTAGG
>JAYMSF010002089.1:0-10818 GCA_036897335.1 Silene vulgaris
TATGTTTGACACGATTGCATTGTGTGAGACGGGTTTACACAAATTTATCGTAAAACGGGATCTTTTAGTAATCATTTTTACCCGCTATATTGGTGTAAAACCGTCTTACACAAGACGACTCGACTCTTTGATTGATGGGTTGTCTTTAGATTTATGTTTTAACGATTAATTTGCTCAAAGTTGTAAACTTTTGAACTTTTTATTTGATGGGTTGTTGTTAATTTGAGTTTTGATTCATGGGTTTTGGGTTTAGGGTTTAGGGTTTATGTTTTGTGTTTTTAGATTCATGTTTTATTGATTAATTTGTCAAAAGTTGTAATCTTTGTCACTTTCAATATGATGGGTTTCTGTTAATTTGGGCCCAAATACTTGTGTAAGACGGTTTTACACGGATTTATCGTAAACAGGATCTTTTAATAACCATATTTACCCACTAACTGTAATTTGCATTATAATTGATGAGTCGTCTTTATATTTTAGTGATTAATTTGTTCAAAGTTTTAGTCTTTTTCACTCTTTTTATTTGATGGGTCATGGGTTGCTGTTTATTGTGTTTAAATTGATGGGTTGACTTTATATTTTTTGTTTTTATGTGATATTGATGTTAGTTTTATGATCTGTCTTCATCTTTATCGAATAATTTGTCGAAAGTTATAATCTTTGTGTGATTTTTGTGGCATTTGCAAGAAAGCCAAAAGGTTAAATTTTCCCATTCTTATGATATTTTCTTCGTTTTTCAGTGATTAGATGCTCCAAAGTTACAATCTGTCTCTTTTTATTTGATGAGTTGATGTTTTTTTGGTTTTACACACAAATGTTAAGGGCTAGTTATAACAATGATCCATTTTACGATATTCTGGTGTAAGATCGCCTTACACAAGAATCTGTGTTTAATTGAGGTGTTGTCTTGCTGGTAGGAAGTCAGAGATTAATTTTTCTTCCTTTTTTTATGAGAGATTAATGGGTCGAAAGTTACAATCTTTGGCACGTTTTAGTTGATGGGTTGCTGTTAATTTGTGTTTTAATTGATGGCCATGATGGGTTGTCTTTATTTTGTGTTTTACGAGACGGGTTGTACTTTCGTGGTTGGTTGGTTGGTTTTAATTGATTGATTTTGGTTTGATGTTATTAGATCTTCTGAACAAGGATTTCCAAACTGATCACAAGCTTACTGTTAACTCTGTCACCACCTCTGGAATTGTAAGTCTTCCTATATACTTCTGTTTGTGTTTTTTGTAGGTCGTAACTCTTGATGAATTTTGTTGATTTTCGATATGATTTGAGGAATATACTTTTGAGTAATCACTTTCCTTGTTTATTTGAGTGAACATAAAATCTTTATTTTTTGACTTTTGAGTTTAGTTGAAGAGTTATCTATTTTGGAGGATTCTGTCATTTTTATAGTATCTCGATTGTAATCACCCCTAAGAAATGTTTGAATGTGGTTCTGATTCCATCAATTCGAGGCGAGGTTGTTCACTGGTCAGTATATATAATACTCCTTATATGATTGTAATTCTGGGGTCAATCAAATGCAACTAATATATGTATTTTGTGATTTTGACCTCTCCCGTCTGTAGTCCCAAAGCGGCCATTGTGCAAGGCTTTCTTTTATGTTATCTTGTATGGCTTTCTTTTTCAATGTGGAGGAGCATTGGGCGCGCTCTCTGTTTTAAAATTCTGAATTACACTTCTTGTTTTAGTTGAAATGGCTGCATTTTTTGAGTAAATTCCATCTAGGTCTTTCTTTCATACATCGTTGCATCTTGTCATTGAATCCTTGCGTTTGTTTAGTCCGTCACAACTACTGGAACAAAGAAGGGAGAGCTGTTGACTGCAGATGTCGGCACCAAGGTCATAAACAAGAACATCACTGCTGATTTCAAAGTTGATACCAACTCCAATGTGAGTAATATATCTTTCTTTTGCTTTACAGACAGTGTTGCACTATCTTTCAGGTTGTATTTCTTCCGTTTTAGTACCATATGGCTACGTAATATGAATGTCTGAGGAATTTGGATGGCGCGATGTTCTTGCCATGGCCTGACTTATCTCTTGTCATTTTTTTTATAGCTTCTCAGCACTATCACAGTTGATGAACCTGCTCCAGGATTGAAGGCTATTATCAGCTTTAAAGTCCCTGATCAGAAATCTGGCAAGGTAACGCATAGTCACATTCCAATGCCCTTTTTATTTTACGAGAGTTTTTGTCTTTTAATGACGGTGGTTTCCTAATATATGATTGATTGATTTCTGACAGGTTGAACTCCAATACTTGCATGAGTATGCCGGGATTAACACTAGCATTGGCACTACAGCTAACCCGATTGTTAACTTCTCTGGTGTCATTGGAAACAGCACTGTTGCTCTAGGAACGGACTTGTCATTTGACACTGCCTCTGGAAACTTCACCAAGTGCAATCTGGGACTGAACTACACCAATGCTGATCTGATTGCATCGTTGAATGTGTGAGTACTTATGCTAATAATGCCTGTCTTTATAATTACTTGTTTTAAAATATATTCAACATTGTTACTGACTGAGAAAAGTAGTAGTAGATTGAAAGTCGAATTTTTTGAATGATGGGTTAATTCCGAGTTTCAAAAGAGAAGTGAGGTCTACTTGAGATATTTAGAGTAATGTCAACATACTCTTACGTGCCCATAAATGTTTAATTCGTCCCCCTCCTTCTCTTTCTTGCCCTCGATCTACCATTTTGTTTCTAATGGTTTGGATATTATAGCACACTATGGTCTTGTTCCTGCATTTTTTTTTTCGGTCACCATTTCATTTGTTATTGTTCGGATGCTTGAATATACAATGATTATATACTTCTATACATTCAAAATTACCATTTTCTTCGTGATTTTTTGGACGTTGAATTTTGGTTTTCTTGTGATGTGACAATAATGAAATGTCTTTTGATGAGGATGACAGTCGGAACAGTTGAATATACAATGTAGAGAACAATGGTTATGTGCTTATAATACATGTGCATGCAGTTTTTTCCCTTTACCCTTGTGTGGTTATTTGGATCCTTGACTCCGCTTTTCTCATGATTGTATGACAATTTGACGATGCAGGAACAACAAGGGTGACAGTTTGGTTGCTTCATACTACCACAGCGTTAGCCCACTGACTAACACAGCTGTTGGTGCTGAGTTCAAGCACACCATCTCAACTAGCGAGAATACCCTTCATATCGGTTCCCAACATGCACTGGACCTACTGACCCTGGTCAAGGGCCGAGTCAACAATCATGGGATAGCAAGTGCTCTTATTCAGCATGAATTTCGCCCTAAATCATTTGTCACCTTAGCTGGAGAAGTTGACGCCCGTGCCATTGAGAAGACTGCCAAATTCGGTGTGGCTGTGAATCTCAAGATTTGAGGTGCTTCGTAGTAGTCTTTCTAGTCGGAAATAAGGACCATTAGGCTGAGAACTTGGAACACTTTTTTGTCGATGTCATTTCTAATGGGGTTAACTTGTAAACCTTAATTTTAATTGGTGTGAACCAACATGCTTTCTTTTCTAAGAGTTTCTGGGGTCTCATTGATCATTGCTTCCAATTTTGCAATTTAGATGTTTGCAAGTTCCGTCTTTGGTTTCCGTGCATATCACTCAAAAACAACTGATACTTGGTCATTGCAGTCCTTATTTGATCGATATGGCCGATGATGGGTAGTCGTTAACTCGTTACCACACCAACTGCAGTTCGTATTTGATCGTTATGGTCGGCGATGGGCAGTTGTGTAACTTTGCCAACGCCAATGGTTATATACGGAACAGAAGTACGAAAAATGATCTGAACTTTAAACATGACTTGCTAGGAACACCCATTTAGATGAGCACCAGAATTAAATCTTTGTACCACAGAATTATGAAGACATCTAGTCACTCCGACTCGGAAAAAAATAACCATTGTTGAGCTTAACTTAGCTAACATAATTAGAACACAGTGAACTACAATACTAGCATTAGTTCAGGGATGCATTGCCTTGAACAGCACCAGGACCATGAGCGATTGGACCACTTGATTGCGAAGAACTTTTCTGAATTACCACGGTTATCACAATCACGAGTGGCATTAGTAACATGCCCTCTTTAATCAAAATTTTGAAAAAAATTCACCGTCTTAAATTATTGTGGAATGATACTTGACCGCTTGTTATATATAATCCGGCAGGACAATTTAGATGATCTTCACGTAGTATTATTTTTCGAGGAAAAACAAATCTTCTGTGTTGGATTTGCAGTCTCTTGAAATTAAATTATGTCATTCACGTTCGTTAGGCGCCTTGCAGTCCTAGCCACGTTATATCTTCACTATTCGTTTTTCGTTTTAAAATTCCGAAAATTGATTAGACGATCTGATCATGACGATATCATTGACATTTCAACCCTTGATACGGTGAGTTGTACTACGAGTATATATACCCGTCTTAAATAAGAATCCAAACACGAAAACAAACAAACAAACAAACAAACAAACATGAGTTATGAGAAATGCATATTGCTAATATCTATAACCATGGCAATAGTAGTCATAGGTCTATCCGAAGCCTTCGATTACCACGAAAAAGATCTAGAATCCGACGAGAGTCTATGGGGCTTATACGAGAAATGGTGTAACCACCACAAAGTATCGAGGGAGCCCGACGACAAAGAAAAGAGGTTCAATGTGTTCAAGGAGAATGCTAAATTTATCCATAAAACCAACCAAATGAACAAGAGTTACACATTGGAATTAAACAAGTTTGGTGACATGAATATAAATGAGATAAATGGTTTATTTAGTAGGTCAAATATCCAATACAAAAATAGAAAGCTTCAAGACATTAGTCTGGCTTCTACTAATAACAAAAATGGAAACTTTATGTATGCAAATGTTAAGAAAGTTCCTAAATCCGTCGACTGGAGGAAGAAGGGCGCTGTTACCTCGGTTAAAAACCAACTTAGCGGATGTCAAGGTAAGTACTACTTGTTCATGTTTTTTTCCCGATCAATCAGTGGAGGATTTTAGTTATGCGGTGAGGGGACTCAACTGAGTCTTAAATATAGACCCAAGAAATCAATAGATTAAACCTCGACCTTCCTTATTGTTTAACCCAAATGGTGTCTAAATCGCTTGTTTACCTTTCCGTCCTGGTAATTATTAGGTAGCGTATGGGCATTCTCAGCAGCAGCAGCGATAGAAGGAATCAATCAAATTAAAACAGGGAAGCTAATATCCTTGTCAGAGCAACAACTCGTCGACTGTGTGACAGAAAATCAAGGATGCAATGGTGGTTGGATGAACACGGCTTTCAGATACGTGAAGAAGCACGGTATCACCACCGAGGAACTCTACCCTTACAATGCCGTGACAAACAAATGCGACCAAGCAAAAGTAATTATATTTTATATATTCTTGTAGTTGTACTTTCTCTGTTTCAATTTAATCAAACGTAAACAAATGATTGCGACGTAGGAAATACCATAAATACTTCGAGCTGAAACTTTATGTAACTTGTGGGAATGATGTTGCAGTTGAACTCTACAAAAGTGTCAATTGATGGGCATGAGCGTGTTCCGATCAATGACGAAGACGCTTTGCATAAAGCCGTTGCAAACCAACCTGTGTCCGTAACCCTTGAGTTCGATACTTATACAATGAGATTCTATAGAAAGGTATTTTCAAAGCGAAACATCCATAAAACGATTTTACACAAGTGATACTGAATTTCATCGTCTTAAACTTAAAACAGATCAATTATCATACCACTTGTGTATATAAGACAAATATATTACTTTTCCCTATGCATTCTTATATACACAAGTGATATGTACTTGACCCGTCTTAAGCTGATCATATTACCAGCAACTTACAAATGCTTAATTAATGATTAATACAGGGAGTGATCAATTTTGAGGGTATAAATGGTCCTGTGACTGCTGCGACGGTGGTGGGTTATGGAGTTACGGAAAGTGAAGAGAAGTATTGGATCGTCAAGTTCTCAATGGGTTCGGATTGGGGTGAGGACGGTTACATGAGGATACACCGCCAAGTCCAGGCTAAAAAAGGCCGAAAAGGGGCTTGTGGCATAACAGAATTTTCATCGTATCCAATCATCAATTCTAAGATAGATCTTTCACTAACTATTCATGGCGGAGATTAGATAATTCATACATACATACTTAAGTATGATGATACCGAAATTCAGTACCATGCCAGACGCCGGCCTACTAAAATGCTCGTGATTACCAATTCATTTGTAATTGTTCCGATGTTTGAATATTCAATGGTTATATGCTTCTATACATGCAAATATTCTCCCCTGGCCTCCTGCCGGCATCCTGAGTCCTGAACACACGTTTAGACGAAATATTATTTGGTTTATTGCGGTCTCTATTTGATCGACGTGGCCTATGATGAACAGTCGCGTAACCACATCAATTTTTTATATAGAATAAGATTTACGAAAAATTATACTCCATATGAAGTTTAAACACGACTCGCTAGTCGCTAGGAATAAGGAATACCCATAGTTTTGAGCACCGGAATTAAAGCATTGTACCACAGAATATCATGCAGACATCTCGACATCACTCGAACACTTAAAACATAACAATTGTCAAGCGTAACTTAGCTAACATTATTATAACAGACTGAACTACAATACTAGCATTAGTTCAGGGATGCATTTCCCTGAAGCTGACCATCTCGGATCTGAGCAGCAATGTCCTTAACAGCACCAGGACCATGAGGAATGAAAACAGCAGACGACTTAGACGAAGCACCAATTTCTTTCATAGTATCAAAGTACTGTGTCACCAGAACCATGTCCATGACATCCTTAGAGGTAGTTCCAGGAACATGGTCCGAGAAATTTAGGACACTGTCTCTTAGCCCGTCCACTATAGCTTGTCGCTGCCTTGCTATTCCGAGCCCATGGAGGAACTTGGATTCTGCCTCTCCTTCTGCTTTCTTTATTTGGAGTATCTTCTCTGCTTCTGCCTTGTCGTTTGTCGCTACCCTTAGTCTCGCAGCTACATTTCAAAACATAAACTGTCAATTTTAAATTACAGGGTTCCGCCATGAACTGTATAATTACAGGAAACTGAAAACAGAACATACCTGCATTAATCTCATTCATGGCTTTCTTGACATTAGCATCAGGTTCGATGTCGACTATCAGAGTTCCAACAATTTCATAACCATAAGCAGACATAGCCTACATGTTTACAGCATTATCGGTAATTTCTAAGGCTCTAAATTACAGCTGTACAGACGAATGCTTGATTTATTTACCTTTTCGAGTTCATTTTCTACAGTTTTTGCAATGATATTCTTCTGTTCAAATACAGCATCAAGTTCCATCTTTGGCACACTTGCGCGGAGGACTATCGACAGTTCAACACAAAGTTATCAGTCATTCAATGCAATTATCGACTCAATTTTCATTTTTCAGTCTATTACATTATCAGTCAGTCAGAGATGATCATAATTATACCATCGAAGACATAGGCTTGGATCTGTTCTTTGGTGTTACTGAGCTTATAGAAAGCATCCTGTGCCTTTTCGGCCAGTGCTCGGAATTGAACAGATGCAACCACTGTCACAAACACATTATCCTGAACAATAAAGCAAAAAACATATGATTGCAATTAATTTTCTTTTACTCGGCGACTGAAAGAGGGACTATAGATGTACATAGGGAAGAGTACCTTGGTTTTGGTCTCGCAGCGGACGTCAATCTTATGAACACGCAAGGAAAGAAGGCCTTTCACTTGGGTTCCTACACACCAAGGCACAAAGTGGCAACCAGGCTCAAGTACCCCGTCATATCGTCCGAATTGTTCTTTGATCGCCACAGTTGATTGCGATACTTGGAAACACCCTAATGTTTGCCCCATCTGCAACACAAAAACAGTATCAGTTTTCCTATAATTTATGTTTTATAAGAAAAAATGACACAATATCAAGGCCGGGTTTTTTATCAGTCTATTATCGGTTGTACCACTTGATTACTCGCCTAGAATCGACTATATTACGGCCTCATCGGTCTTATATCAGGTGATAATGTAGATAGTCACAATGTGTGACAATGTGGTACTGAAACTAAATATCATGGAGAACATCGGAGACGAGACACTTGAACACGAAAAAAATATGCATATTTAGAAAAATAAAAGCTTGAAGTAGATGAAAATTCTAGGGATTTAGGTAAGCTATTAGTATGATTTATGAATATGTTTATGAATTAATATTACCTTTGAGAGAATTGTTAGAAGTGAAACAAAGGCAAAAAGTGTGAAGAAATAAAATGCTCTAACATCAAGCTATTTAAAGAGGAGTATGGGTTGTGTGACCTCGAGTCAATATGAATTAGACCCGTCAAATGAAGAAAAAAAGGAACACGCATCTGATGTATTACATCGGTTGTTGGTTTAGCAACTGATAACTTGTAAAATTTATAAGTTACATTTTAATTTTTAGACGATAAAATTAACTGAATTTATTGTATAATTTTTGAGCTATATTGTAAATTTTTTAGTTTAATGTTTAGCGAACGAGCTCAGAAACTTTATAGTAAAACTCATAATCTTTAAAACAAAACACGAAAACTTTATCATCAAACTCATAAGCTATACAGTCGGTTGTACTAAATTACTAGTCTACAACTGGTTGTATAATCTATGAACTAGTCAAATGAACCACGTTAATTTGTTTGAATTTATGTTATGCCTATGGAAATGAGTCGATAAATTTTAAACCGGTTTAATTTAATCCATTCTTCCAAAAGGAAGAAAAAACAAAATATATATGATGCGGCCTTCTTTAATTTTGAATAAAATTGGCTTTTACTATAAGAGTTTTGGTTGTTTAAGTGGAAATCACTTTCATGCATCATCACCTACGCATAATAATTTCTATATATGTTACGAATGTTTTGATAGTGGTGCGTGATTGTGAAATGCATGTGCATGTAATTTAATTTTACCTCTTTAAGGCATAATTACAAATTAAAAAAAAAAAGTACGGATCGAGAACATTACATTACATTACATCAGTTCCTCAAAGGTTGCCGCCTATAATAAAATATAGAGTTTAGAGATCGAATGTACGCAACCTTACCTTTAAATCACTCAGAGACGGGGTTCGACATCTCGAACTATAATTCTCATCAATCTCATCAATTGAACACTCCTTAATAATAACCCACTCAATTTCTGTGTGGTAGGTAAACTATGTTTTCAGCATTGATTTTTTTTTTTTGTTTATTAGTCCATTATTAATCCAAAAATATAAAAAGGACTACGTACTATTTTGTGCTAAAAACAGTAATAGATTCAATGCCTAGAAAAGGAGTTTCTTGCGTAAGGAAAATACATGTCCTACTTATTAATTGAGTAACCTAATAATACCGCGTTACAAGAGTTTTGTTATTAGTCTATTAATCAACAATATTGAGTAAAACCGTCTTACAAAAGACAAAATGTAACGTAACGTAATAAATTAAAATAATTCGCAAATCGTCTCATTATTATTACAAGGAAGGCGGTGCGTGCGATGAACCATGCACCTAGCTTATTGCCAGTTGCCATCATGCTTAATTTGAAGGGGAGCCTCATAATAGGCAATGTGTAATTGAAGCATATGAACTATATAAAGGTTGCTACGTACGGATTAAAATTTACTATGGGAATATATGTGTATCAATGGTCTATATTTATATGGAACATGAGTTAGCGTACATAGCAAGCGGAATAATTGCAAACAAATGTCTACTGAAGATCGATGTCTTAGCATAATAGTTAAGGCGAAAGTATTGTAGATATAATAGCTTCTAGGCTTGATCGAATCCACTCTTAGATTGTAAATTTGTAAGGGCTTGTGGCTCATTTGAGTCGGAAAAAAGCCCGAAAAACTATAGAATATAATCTATAAAGTATATGGTGCATATATATGCTTGCTCTTTTATAAATAGGAAGAACTCATTTTTTCAGTATAATCACATACATTGTTAATTAGCAAAGAAAATGGCTCAAGTTCAAAAGTTAGAAGGGCAATTAGAGATCAATTGTTCGGCTGAGACGATCTTCAATATAAGAACTATGCATTCCGAAATCCCTAAGCTTTGTCCTCGTACAATTCCTAGTGTTGTTGCTCACCAAGGTGACGGCCTAACCGTTGGGAGTACCTCGAGATTAAACTTCATCATCGGTATAGTTTCTCACTTACTCTCCGACCTTGATTCGTGTTATTTATTAGTAAGTTTTCTGTAAGATCGTGTTATGGTATTCTTTGGCCTACTATTAGAGTTATTCACTTATAAAATATTCATGCAGATATCAGCTAGTTTAGCTCATAAAATGTGATACTCATGACATAAGTTCAAATCTAGTCAGTATTATCATTTAGCTCCTTGTGTTAATATAGAATCGTCTCGTCTTCGGTCTTCACATAGACTAACTTGTACAATCTAACAGATGGGAAGCAAGAATACTTGATTGAGAGGATCGATTCGATTGATTTGAATAACATGACATTACGTCGGACCGTAATTGATGGAGAAATAATGAAGCATTACAAGACATTGAACTTTCAAGTGCAAGTAATTCCTAAGGGAAATGATGTTTGCTTAGTTAAGTGTTGTTTTGAATATGAGAAAATTAACAAAGTTGGACCTGAACCTATTAACTTGCTCAACTTTTCACTTTGTGCACTTAAGGACTTGGTTGCCCAACTCCCTAATGTTAATTCACAAAATCTCATTGAAGACACACCATATCCGTCACAAATGAAGACGGATACCATTTTCTCTCACAAAATA
>JAYMSF010002090.1:0-10814 GCA_036897335.1 Silene vulgaris
AAAAACAAAAAAGTCTTGTGTGGTGGGTTGGGTCGTTTTTTTTTTTTTTTTTTTTTTTTTTAAATAATAGTAACATATGTATAACTTGATCAGCTGTTGCTGTTGTAGAGTGGTACGCCAGATTACCACTTTTTCTGAGATGGTCTGATGTATGAGGAACAATTAATAGAAACAAATATTGTACCTTGTACTGCTTGTTTAGAGCACAATGTGCTGTTGATTTCTGCACTAGCTCTAAAAGCCTATGTTACTCCGACTTGGCAGAGAAGGGGTCGTGTTCGACACGTGTCGGAGTGTGAAGTTTGAAACTTTGACGATACGGGGACTCGGTCAAACGAGTGTGTGACCAATTTTGTAGGCATGGTCGCATGGATACGACACGTCTTATGGATATTTTTTGAAACTGAAGAAAAGGAAAACAACCTTGAATTATTAAATGCCAATTGTTAAAAAGATTAAAAGCCTTTTTGGGTTATTATCAGTATGTCATTCTCCTTTTACCTTTTTTCTCATCTAACTCTTCTCTGACACCAGTACACCACTAAAACCAAACCAGGTGACATTAGTGAAGTGTCGGTGTCGTATCTGAAATTGGTGTATTGGACGCGTGTCATGTGTCGTGTTGGCGCAAGACGTGTGTCGGACGTCGAGTAAGTGAAGTGTTGGAGTAACATAGCTAAAAGCAAAGAGATTGGCCTATAGATGCGGAAATATTGTTTTGGCCCCATCTTTGTTTTGCTGAGACTTGAGAAACCTCTACTATACTCCTGTTTGTGAAAACACTCTTTTACTTCTTTAAAGGATCCATTAATCAATTTACGGCTATTCTATTTCACGTTTTTCGGTCTCGTTCTGTCGACATAATTATCCTTTTGAGATGAAGCATAAGGATGGCCATTTCCAATGGAAATGAACGTAATGGCTTATTCTTTGGGTTTGGATTGTGCTGGAATGAAGCAAAATGGGTCAATTCATTGGCTGCCCTTCCTTTTATTTGAAATAAAAGTAATTTGATGATCTGTCATCTGTGTAATGATTCTAGGTGTTTAAGTGTAGGGATGTCACTCGTCTAGAAACAGATGAGACACTAAAACAGTGAAATGGTTGCTTAAAAAGTAAAATCTAAGTTAATCACGGATGAAGCTAGCTTTTGGCTTCTGGCTATAGCTCTTTGTTATCCTATTAGATCAATGACCATGTGATGGGTTTGCAATTTAGCTTATAATTTTTAGTTTTGAGTAGAAGAACTAAGAAAGGGAGCTTCTTGCCTGTAGGAGATAGCAAAAAACAATATTTTTAGTGTTCTAAATCTATTGTGTGCTAATCTCATTACTTACTTTTTGGTTTGTTATGAATTGGATATATGTTATTGATATGTAATATTATTCTTGGCTTTTGTTTTCCAGCAAGCTTTGGTTGGTGAGAGCTCTGGTGAAGAACAACTATTTTCATCCGGAAGTAACTCGCTCAGGGGTGGATTTACTAGTGAGCTGGATTTCTACTTACAAAAACTCAAGGTTGTAGCTGCATCTGTAGGTTTTTTTTCTTCCATTTCCATCATATCCTGGATGTTTAAGACAGAAAGTTAGGAGGTTGATAATGGCCTTAAAGAACATCTGTCAACATTGTGTTCTAGAAAATGCATTTGAGGCTTATAATATGGGTACAAGTTCCTGATGGGAAATATGCAGCACAATTTGACGATCCAAAAAGTGGTAGTAGACTAGTATGAGCACATCCAGATATGAGCATCACCTCTCATGACTTTATCAGCTAACATAGTTGACATCTGCACTAGACCAAGCTTTATGTGAAACAATATTATGTTCTGTGTGCTATTCAGTGTCATTGTGTATGCTGTTCAGCATCATTTGTCTACTGCTGTATAGGTGTACATACCATAAAATGGCAAATGGTTCAGCTCTAACTTTATCCTCTATCCGTTTATGTTTACAGGAATATGGAGTTTCTTATTCTCCAGTTGACAAAAAGTCTAGCCCTCGTTCATGCAGATTTCAGGTATAAAATTAAGACATTGTTGAATTGTATGAAATATTACCAATGAAGGGAAAGTAGTAACTATTCCCGCTTCTAATATAATGATGTAAAAGTAGATACATGGTAATGTTTCTTTTTACGTGAATACTGTGGCTAATTGTGATGATGTAAACCAGAATCCATACGATAAGATAGACCTAATGTTCGCTTGAGATGCGCTCCTTGAGTCATGAACCAGAACTTGAAGCACCCTACAAATTAGGGAAGAACCTGACCCAACTCAACCCGCGGCCTATATAAAATCGCAGGATGTTATTTGGAGCATATATATTAAGTAAACACTAATCAATATTTAGTCTGATGTTAGTGATTATATTAAATTAAGACTTCTGGATCGCAAATATAAATAAAATCTCGTTATTGTATAGTTTTAGATGTAAAGTGTTTATTAAGCTAATTTAATGGTAGTAATTGTTTCAGCTTAAGAACGATAAATAACGACTCCCTCCTATTCTCTAGAAGGTTCCACATTTCCTTTTAGGGCGGATTCACTGAAGCTTCTACTTTGCATTTTAGGTATTAATTTAGTGAAATTGACATCACTGATGACCAACCCCATTTCTATAAAGCCATACCAGACCTGCACCCACCCATGACCCACCAAACCACAACGTACCCACATGGATCCCCTAACTATCAAACCCCACTCACACCACCAATAACCTCCACCACCCACCACTGGGACCACGTCCACTAATTGCCCAACCCACTCGGCTGTCTCGACCTCACCTCTTTTCTTCCCCAATTGACCCTCTGACCTACTACCATCATTATTGGCTAGTGTGTATCCACACCAAACCCCGCCACCAACTACCACTACTCACCTCTGACACCAACTTGATCCATCATCCCACCCACTCGACCCCACCACAATCTGGACTTGTTTAAAAGTATCCATATACAATATACATGTGTCCAAGCCTCTGTCTCAACTGTTAAATGTTGACTTGAAATGAAGTGTTCTACATACCTCGTGTGAGCGTCGATTGTCGTACATGGGTGCGTGAGGTACTATGAAAATTTGGAGTCTGAGAAACGCTGCTCATAACACATGACAGGGCAACCCTTTTGAAAACTTTATACCTTTTGTCATCTTGCAAGATCTTAAAGTCAACTCGTTGGACCATTTACCATCTAATTCATTTAGGCACAGCAGATTATTACGTTCAACCAATAGTGTTAAAGCGTGCCTTGACATAGAGGTCTAATATCAGTAGTATCAGGCTATCAGCCATATGTTAGCCAAGCATTGGTTGAAGCCTCTATCAGTCAAATATTCGCTAAATATGGCAATTTTGTTTGTAATCCTTTACGTATGGGAAAATCGGTAAATGATAAACCACGACAAAGATCCTTTAGGTGTTTGACGAATTGTCGGTAATCAGCCATTGTTTACCACCATGAGTGCACCCTCATGTGCCTTAAACTGCTTGTCACTTAATGTGGTTATTTTTTGTGCAACATGATATTGTGCATTGTGCGAGTTTCAATTTGCCTTGCTCTATGAAAAGGTCCTTAACGTTGAACAAGGTTCTATGCTATGAATGTTAAAGATATGGTGTTTGACTGGAAGTTTTCTGTGTCAGGTGCTTGATGCTTTGGTTAATCTGCTGTGTCGATCTGATATATCAGCTGAGACTTTGTGGGATTGTGGTTGGCTATTACGTCAGCTGCTTCCTTACAGCGAAGCCGAGTTCAATAGGCAGCATCTTAAACTACTTAGAGTAAGAACTAGAACTAGAACTTGGTAAATTGGTGTTAGTGAAAATAAATTCTAGTCGAATAGGATGTACAATTTAAATCCCGTATTCTGCTACAATAACTCATGTGTGTTCCATTGACAGGAATCTTATGACAAATATTCCAGTCATCTTCTACTGGAGACTAGAGGAGCGTGGGCTGATTCCCTTATCTCAGTCATTTGTGACGAATGGAGAAAGTGTAAAAAAGGTAACACAATATCATCTGTCATATTGAATGAAGTTTGCATGGGTTTATCTTGACATAGTATTTATGTTAATGTAGCAATGGAGTCTTCTTCACCCAGGAAAGAGCTCAGATGCATGGTCTCTCCATCGTATACTGAAGGTATTTGGTTTAAGACCCTGGATTTCTGATTGTTTCTGTCGATATTCTATGTGGTGCTTAAATAAAAGCTATGCAACATCCATCCTTGTCACAGGTGTCGTTTCAAGCGAATCATCGACAGTTGGAGAGAGAATGTGTGAAGTTGTGAAGGTGAGGAAACTATTGCACAACTATTGTGCTTAATTCTTCTTTCCTGTTTCAATTTAAAAGATTCCCCTCCCTTCCTAGAATAAAGTAACTCTCAATCGCTAAATGATTGAGTACTTTTGAATAGAGTTTTGAGAAAATGAGTGGAAATACCCATTATATCTATGCTCACTGCAAGGATAGGAGGTCTCTTGTTCCTTTTAATATCATCTTTTTGAAAAGGATTAATTTAGAAGAATATAATTTAAACTTCTAGTATAGAAGTAATCAGTTATTTTGAGACAATCCAAAATAGAATAGTGGTCATTCTCTTTGGATCAGAGGCAGTATAAAATTATTCTTTTTACGGCTCTTAAGCGTGAGGCTATAATGCTTTATACGGAGTATATTTCTGATTCAGTTAGCCGCCAAGGAAGATGGTTTTTAAAGGATTATAGATTTACCGTGGTCAATGGGCAACTGGACCTAGTATATCTGACGTTCGATCCTTTCCTATTCAGGCGTTTGTACTTCTTTGTCAACTGCAAATATTCTCACACGGCAGAACATTGCCTGACAACGCACCAACATATCTCCCAGGAGACATTTCAAAAGACTCTCGAGCTATTGCTATTGGTGTGGATATAGCCGGTCCAAAGCAAGGCATTGAGTTGAAACTTGGTTAGTCATTTGTGTCTGTTATGTCTCGCTATCGTTGCTCAAATAATGCTCACAATTGATTTTCTTAATTCAAATCCACACAATAAGTACAAGATCGTTTTGTTATTATTACTTGCAGAAGATGCTATTCCTTGTCGAATTGCATTTGAAAGAGGTAAAGAACGTTATGTTTGGTTTCAAGCGGTGTCGATGGGTACTGCTGGTTGGGTTATGCTGTTGGAAGAGCTTCCTTTGCGACAAAATGTGGGAGTTGTTCGTGTCGTTGCACCTTTAGCAGCCTGTAATGTACGTATTCCACAGTTATCCCATTCTAACATGTTACTACCTTCCTTCTCTATAAGCTTCTTTATCAAAACTTTTACTCCCTCCATCCCATATGATTGTCTTGGTGTGACTTTATCGGTCAAATAATGACGAGTTTGGTCTTTTTTACATAAACAAGAGTTGCAAATTTTAAAATAGTAAAATGAAAATAGTAGTTTGATAAATAAACTATGACGATTTTCATAGTAGTGGTAAAAGTTGACATGACCATCAAACTCAAATGACTTAATTTGGAGAAGAGGCAGTAGTTTTTTTTTGCTAGGCGCAGCTTATTGATTTTTTAACCTGATTCCTGCCTGTATTCTCTTGTGTACCAGCCGAGAGTGGATGATAAACACCCGAGATGGTTACATTTAAGGATCCGTCCACCAACATTACAGGCAGTCGTTCCTTTGAAATATGGTCAGTCTGTACAAGTGAAGGGGCGGACGTTAGTAGACGGTAGGTGGACTCTAGCATTTAGGGATGAAGAATCTTGCAAATCTGCTGTGTCCAGGATTTACGACGAGTTCAATCTACAAAGTCAAGAGGTAGAGCGGCGGTTAACCCCTCTTTTACATCCTGAAAATTGTACAGATCCTTCAACTCTTTCATTACCTCCTCCAGAAACAATAACCCTTCCTCCCAATACCTTGTAAGTTGGCAGTTCCTCAATTGCGTTGGCCACAATACAGGTTAGTTTTGTTATTGTTACTGCTATAGTAATAGTAAATTCATCCGTGTGTACATATTGGGTAGGGAAACCTTTAGATACAATGTAGATTAGTTCCAACCATGGTGTCAAACTTGGGCTGCCGACACTGTATCGCAATTGCTTTGTTAGTGCTTTGAAGGTTATCTTGAGCATGTCGGCCACAGTTATCATGCACTGAATGAGATTAGGATACAAAAGCTGATTCCAAGATTGAGATTGAACTGATATTTTTACCATGGTTCAAACCATTTATGCCAATTTGTACAATAATGCAAGAGTCGCGGAGGCATTCTTCTGTACAACAGTGCCATGTACAATTTTTTTCCTGCAGGTACAGTGCCATGTACTTTGTAAGCCTCTACAATGTGTTTTATTTGACAATGAAAAAACGTGTATGCCGTTATATTGGGTTGAAGAAAATGTACTCCGTGTAATTTTAGGTTTGTATAGTGTTTTGCTGTTAAATTGGATTAACATCCCTTCTGTTGTCCTATGTTACTTCGAGTGTTCTTATCCCCTAGAATGCCTCAGTCAGAAACTGGACACTCGAAGAGTAGATGGTACAACACTTTCAAGCCCCATATTGAGCTGATTTTTTCCATAAAATAATCGTTCAGGTTTTTGGAAGTTAGAATACACTTGTGTTGGATACGTACAAGGAGATAAGCTGCTATAGACCGTTTTTTCAACGTTTCATATAAAAGTTAGTTTCATCAACGGTTTCAAATGAGATTAACCGTCATAGACTCTCTTCAAATTTTCATATAAAAGCTAGTTTCATCAACGGTTCCGACAATTTCATCAGCATTGTACTTGAGCATCTTGTCCTTGCACACCATACTATCCTTGAACGTCCACGTAAGGTGGTAGACAGGCCTGCGCTGTTGAAATTGACATGGGGTTGACAATGGACGTGGAGTTGGATAAACATTGTGGGGATACTTCAAGTTGCTTACCTGCAAACATTTGGGGGAACCCGAATTGGTTGTGCAAATGGCGATAGTGACTTTCGGGTTCCTTCTTAGAGGCCGAGGCAACAGGGAACATTATGTCCAAATTTTTCATCCCCATAGACTTGATGGATGTCTCAGAGTTATGAAGACCAAAGCTCTACTCGGAGGTGTCACCTCGGAGATGATAAGGTCTATGACGACGCTTTAATGGCGGTTTGAAGTTGACTTTCTGTGGAGAAGGGCACTCTTGAGAATGAAAGAGCAGTGTTAAAATAATATCATCTCTGGATGGCGAAAAGTTGGTGCTCAATGAGGCAATGGAGGGATATTTGTGTTTGTACTAATAGAAGACTATACTCTCCAAGTAAATTGATGTCACATGTGTCACATTACACGTCGTGGTAGGTTACATTACAAATGAAATATTATTTGTGTTAGGGCTCACAAAAAGGCCCTTAGTACAGACATAATTATATCACTTTGGAACAACTATCTAAAACTAGCACTAATTCATAATTAGGAATTGAAGGATGAGTGAATAATCCTGCAACGCATTGGTGGTCAACGGTAGTATGGGCACGACAATCAATTTTGTTGTTGAAAACTCCTAGGGGCCACTGAGACCTGTAATCTGATGAGTGGCAAAAAGAAGATACGCTTACGCCTTAAACATTGCAATAAGGTGGAAAGCAAAGTAATAAAACCTTTCACTAGTGGAAAGAAAACTCCTACATCTTCTGGCCAGACAAAGGACTAACAACCTAAGTAGTGAAGCCAGTAGAGAAAACGAGGAAGCAGAATACTCTTCAACCAAGTCACAACCCAAAACTTCCACATAAGATAATTTTGTGGTGGAATCAACACAGATCGGACACATTTTGCCTTCATCCTCCCACATAAACACTTTATTCGACATGTTCATAACTCATAATGCTAAAGTGACAACTCACACACAAATTGAAATATAAATGTCATATGAGGAAATTATTTGGAAACAAACATAACAACAATAAGCGAGACTAAACATTAGATTAAGAGATGAAATCACCGCATCAAACCCAACTCAGACTTGCCAAACTCACTCCTCATCAATAGATTAAGGGGGAGCCATAAAAACACGGAGGAAATATACGGATTCATTGGATTTGTGGCACACTTGACCATAACGCCTTTGCCTTTGTTTTTCTAGTACACATCAAAGTAAGGGGTATTTCTGTTCTAATGCAACAAATCCAGTGGAGAAGTAAATTTTACCCGTTTATATATAGCTGCCCTAGATTAAGGCACATAGTAGTAGGGTTGGTAGTTGGACATAGAAACCAGCCGGTGCGTTTCTGCTGAGAAAGTCTGATTGATTTCATTTGGACAATGAATTTGGTCGTAAAAGCGCGCAACTTGGGCAAGCCAGTTTCCAAACTCTCTTCTTTGTCCTTCTTCAGACTTCAGTCTCGTGTAACAGCTGATGATGATGAAGAAGAAGACGAAGCAGCTTGGACTTCAAATCTCATTCATCCAACTGCCATTGTACACCCTAATGCAACTCTTGGTCATGTGCGTGTTTCCATTCTTTAACTTTTCATATTTTTATTGAAATGAAATGAAATGAAATGGGATTGTTTTGTTTGATTTGTTAGGGTGTGTCAATTGGTCCATTTTGTACAGTTGGATCATCTGCAAAATTGGGAAATGCTTGTAAATTGTATCCTGGAACTCATATTTTTGGGAATACCCAATTGGGTGATTACTGCACGCTTATGACGTTAGTTTTTTTTTTACATTTTTATGATTTAATTGCTAATTTCATGGTGTTATTGATTGGGAGGTTCTTGATTTTTAATTTTATTTGGTGGTGGCCTAGTGGTGCTGTTGTTGGTGATGACCTGCCGGGCAAGACTGTCATCGGGTCGAACAATGTGATCGGGCATCATGCTGTTGTGGGTGTCAAGTGCCAGGACTTGAAATATAAGGTCCCTTGTTTAATCCAACCTTTTATGTTGAAGTACAAATTTATATCTCCATTTTCTATGTTTCTTCGACTCTTCAGTTTTGATCTCGTACTTTTGGTTGGCCCCATTAGAATGGAATGGAATGTATTTGATCCTTTCCATTGTTTGGTTGGGGTGATTTGGAACGGAGTTAGATACCTAATGGATTCTAACTCCACCCCTGCCCCTTGGAGTCCTATAATAGTAACGACCAAACGGCGGCAAGGGGAAAGAAAGAGAGAATTTCTAGCTATGATGCTTTGTACAGCTTTTAGATCATTAGTTTGTGTGTAGTTATGTCCCTGTCTGTTTCTCTATATGTCTCTGTCAAGTCAATTACTCTCTCTTGACTGTCACTACATGTAGAACACAGTGTAATGTAGTAAGGAAAGCAAGAGAAGTGTGTGGATGGGACATGTCGACATCTTAATGAAATTATTTGTTATAATTTTTGTTTCGCAAACACACCTTGAAGAAGTTTGTCAGTGTAGTTGAACTAATGGACTTGGTGAATGTTGCTTCATAGTTGGCATAGTGATGTTGATGTGTTAGCTAAACATCTTGGTTTTTGCCGTTTTGAATTACGTTGAAGATAGCATGTGTTAGAAGGGTATCTAAAGTTGCTTACTTGTCCTTTCTCTTGATTTCAGACTGGGGATGAATGTTTCCTTTATGTTGGCGACAACAATGACATAAGAGAATATAGCTCAATCCATAGATCGTCCAAACCAGATGATAAGACGGTGTGAAGTTTTGCTTTAGTTCAAATCGAAACACCTGACACTATGTTGTTTAGGCTAATTTCCGCGTTGTTCTTCTTAGCAACTTGCTCGTCTTCACCACGTCCACCCTTCTGCAGGTCATTGGTGACGAGAATCTTATCATGGGTTCATGCCATATTGCTCATGACTGTAAAATTGGAAGTAAAAATATTTTAGCAAATAATACCTTGTTGGCCGGTCATGTAGTAGTGAAAGTGAGTGTGGTCTCTCAATTAAATCATTTCAGTTGTTGTTCATGTTCATTTCTTTCAATGCTTTCAACTAACATTCTCATTTCCGTTCATCAAAATTGGAAATAGGACCATGTTCACACAGCTGGTGCCGTGGTTGTTCATCAGCACTGCCACCTTGGCTCATTTTGTTTCATTGGTGGTGGGTCGGTGGTATGTACTACTTCTATCATGTGCCTGAAGTTTGCTGATATATATGATCTCTAGTAACCTTAAGAGGATGATTGAATAAATTGGTGTTACTTTCAACTGTTCAAGGTTTCTCAAGATGTGCCAATGTTCATGATGGTTTCTGGTGAAAGAACTGAGATTCGAGGTTTGAACTTAGTAGGCCTTAGGCGTTGTGGGTTCTCAGTTACAGAGGTGAACTTCTTTTTTAAGCTATTTGGTGTTATTAAAAGCTCAGTATTCAAGCGATACACACAGAGGTTTTGATATCTGATGTCTGTATGTTTGAAGTTGAAATAACAATAGCAGCGAAAATTTACACTCCAATTCTTTAGTAGTGTTTTTTCTCATTCGAAAGTGAAGTTAGACTTGTCCTCTATTGTAACATTAGCTTGTCCTAGATGGTGTGTCCTCATATCCAGACTATTAGTCTGTGACTTTCTAGAAGTTATTAGTCATTTCCAGTAGAACCAAAGACTCATTATTCTTTGTTTGGCCATGAATTATGATGGAATTGTGAAGTATTAGTTATTCAATGCAACTTTGATGCAATTCATTTTGGGTAATCTGAAAACAGTCTCTGTTGGTGATATTTAATTTAGTTGCCATAAGTTTTATTTACATTTTCAGTACTTGTTTAGATATTTATTATCCAAATCTTTGCAAGGACTTAGATTAAGAGCTTGAGACCGGCTTACCGCAAGATTTTCATGCCGCCTACTGCT